>OMLM01002785.1:86430-108930 GCA_900302695.1 Helostoma temminkii
GATGAGTGGTGGTGGTGGGGAGAAAAAAGGAGGTTGAGGGAGGCGGAGACCAGAGCGACAGAGGAACGGTTAATGGAAATGAGTGACAGGCTTTCAGAATGATTTACAACGGGTGGCGCTGCGGCAGAGCTGGCCGCTTGATGGATGATCCTGAAAGACGGAGACGAACCATAAATCATGTCTTTGAATCATTGACAGAGATAAAGGAGGGAGAGAAAAAGCAATGGCATTGACGTTCATTCTTCCAATAATGTACATTGACGAGTTACACTACGGAGCCTTAATTAAAAAGTGAACACGGGTCTTCTCCCTCTCTCAACCCACCCTCCTTTTCTCCCCTCCCTCCTTTCCCGGCTATGCTCCTCTATCCCTCTCTTCTCTATTGCGATATCAATGGTAATTAAAGATGCAGCATCCCCAGCCCCTGTCCCATAGCCACTTCCTCCAGCTTCCCACGGCAGCCAGATTAGATAAGTGCTCTGCTAGAAGATAATGTCACCCCTCAACAATATCAATGTGGGTCTGGCCCATTTGTTTCTACATCTGTAAACACACACACACACAATCTCTCTCTCACACACACACACACACACACACACACACACACACACACACACAAACTGTATAATCTGAGGAGCAGAGGAAAAATAATTCTAGGGTTTTGTGTACACAAATGGACAAAAACTAATAGTCTCCAATTACATGTGTTAGCACTTTGTTTTCTTTACCTACAACAGCATTAAAAATTTAACACGTGTGGAATATTTGATTTTTTTTTTCACTTAAATCCATCTCACTCCTTAAAAACTGCGTGTTGTTCTGTCTTGAGTGCAGATGGCACTTTGATAAACAGGAGGAGCCCTGAAGAAGCAGAGAGCCTGAATGAGTGGCATTCCACATCAGCTGAGCTCCCTTAAAGTGCACACAATAGAGCAATGAGGTGAAAGTAATCCTAAACATCTGTCTTATGTGTCCTACACGCACAGGCTGTTTGTTCAAGTTCTAGGAAAGACATTAGCAAGAGGGGGAGAGAGATGGAGAGAGGGAGAGAGAGAGGAGGATATATCAATTCATGCACTAGTTCTCCAAAGGGATTAAGCAGGGCCTCTGTTGTCTGTCCTCTCACTGCTCTGGCAAACAAAATGGAGAAGGCTGCCCTACTAATGCAAATACCCTCTTTCACGATATACTGTAGCAAGCATGTGTTTAAATGAATACTTAAAAACAAAGTATATCACTGTGATTGTTTTTAATTATTCATACTTCACATTTTTAGAAGCCTCTTTATGAGGCTTCTGCAGGAACCCCAGCGCAATGTAAAACTGCTCCTAATAAAACTATCCTTTGTGCGTGTGACAGTAGGATGCAGTGTTCCTCGACGGACTGCGGAAGCTGCTCAGCCCATGTGAAGAAGGGCAAGTTATGAGAATAGAGCAGGTCCAGTGCACTGTCCTGTTTGACGTCTACAGGGGGGATAACCAGGTCAGCCCACCGAGCATATGGGGATACTCTCCAGAAAAAAACGACACACAAAGCTGTTGCTATCTCTCTCAGTCTGCATCCCTCTCCTGCTGTGAGAAGACATTTTGGCAAGCTAAAATGGAAATGAATACACAATTGTCATCTCGCATTGAAAAGCTGTGGCAATAATATTGGTCAGGCAAAAAAGGCCGCCCTGCTCCGCGTGTGTGTGTGTATGTGTGTGTGTGTTTATGAATGATTCATGCTGCGGTGCAACACAAAAGCTCACACACGATTTGAGAATCATTTTCATTTGAAGGCTTGAAGTTGTTCATATCATGTTTGATCGCATCCTTGCATCAAAACACACTTTGATGGACAAGGGAAATAATTACTTGTCATTCACATGTCTGAGGTTTCTCTTCTCTCTCCTCTTTTGTTGCTGTTAAACATGTTCCTCTGTTAAACACTTTTTTTTTCTCGCTCGCCAAAATGCTCTTTCACGCAACTTTCAAGTCCCACTTTACAACAGAAAAATAAAAGTATTTCTTTCAAACCCACAAACAAGGCAGGAATTAATCTGTTAATTCGATGTTCAGCTGAATGAATCAAAGGGTTTGAGTGTAATGAACTTCTTGGAGTCTCTGTCATTAGTGGACAATGGCGCTCGTTGATCTTAAATGGTCTTAAAAGATGATCCATACAGTAATGAAGCCAGCTCTTCTGCTGGCCCGATGCCCGAAACAGAACATAATCAAAGTCATAGGGGAAATGCTGGAGCTACTGATACCAAACAAGGTTTCTCTGCTTCTCTACTGAATATTTTTTTTAAATTAAAAACAATAAAAATCTGTTTGTTGTTAAACTGGAGATTCCGAATGCTAAATATTCAAATTCATAGCATGTGTTTCAAATCCGTCAGCTGGGACCACAGAGCAGCAGGACGGCTTTACAACCTACTGGGTCTTTTGGAAAAGCAGCGTGTAGTGTCCAAGGCCCACCCTCCTCCCGACTCTTCTGCCTGGACCACCCTGCTCGATGTGTTACGCTACATGACAGGACGATGCTGCTCAGTCCTTGGACCCATCGCATTGTTTTTCTTGGACCACGGTGAAAGCAAATAGCAGCTAAAGGGCCCCGGCGCTCGCAGTAAAAACCAAAAACCCGTGCAGTCATTCATCAAGCCCAGACAACTCGCTACTCCCCCACCAACTACCAACCCCCCCAAGGCACGGCCATCTCCCCCCACACTGGGTTTTAACTAGGACTCCAAATAATTCCAGAAATGACAAATGATACTTATATCTCTGGCCTGTGCCGAATCAATAAGCATGCAGAACAACTATCCATCTTGAGAGGTATCGACAGGCGAGGCTCGACATTGGCGGAGAGACACTTGGTGGCTTTATTTGGGATTGGGAGGAAAGCAGGAGAAGCAGTATGCTCACTTTTGAATTACTATAGACCTCCCAACACTGTTCACAATCAAGACCCTATTACAGGAAATGCAGCATCCGGAGATATTGCTCTGAAAAACATAAAGGAAAAGCACACGTCATCACAGTGAGAAGGCCGACTGACCATTTGGGGAAAATATTTGTGACCCCGTGAACCGGGACAAGGCTTACTTTGACAGGAGCACCTGCACATGTTTACATGGCAGTTGTGTGCTGACTATGAGCTGATGGGTACGATACAGCCCCTCTCTGGTCCCCCGGCTGGATCGGAGCAGCTGACAGATAGCACTTCAGAGCAGCTTTAGCTGCAGCTCCCCTTGAGGGGCTGTGATTGATGACTCGCACTGCCACCTAGATCCATTTTCTCCTCCAATCTGACTCCTCACAGGTAGAATGGAGTCCTGCTCTCTCTCACTCTCTCTCTCTCTCTCTCTCTATCACCTCCTTTCAAGTTCGAGTAGACTCATTTTCACAAAGGACTTTACCATTGAAACAACTTCAAAACAATCTACTTTGAACAAATTAAAAACAGAACCGTACAGAGGAAATAATTTGAACTAAATGCCTTGCAAAGCCATTTTGATTCTGAACATTAGAGATTGGAAAAGTAAAGAAAAAAAAAACGATGGGATGTTTGCAGGCATAATGTCATTAGCAGGGAAAATGTTAAGACCCAGGACCCCTGCAGGTCTGAAGGCATTTAAGAACAGTTAGCTTAGCCATCTGGTAGACAATTACACAGGAACAAACACACCGCCTCAGCAAATAAAGCTTGGCTCATCAATCACGAGAATGGCCAGAAGTTGGCCTGTTATTCCCTCTGATTTAATAACCCGATGAACTGCAGTGTTATCCACTACAAGTCTTAAAGTCAGCTAAAGAACATCCCAACATTTACCCAGTTACCAACAGCATTACAAGGCAGAGAAGCTCAAAGTGTGAATAACGTGTCCTCATAATTTAAAAATTGCAATATACAGTATGTAATCAGTCATAGATGTAAAAAAAAAAAAAAAGCCGTATTAAAAGTATACTGTAATTTGCACCAGGCTGCAAAAATAAATGGAGGTACAAAGAAGTGCAAGGTTAAAAGTAAAAACATTTAAGACATTCACTGTTTCCAGTTTCAAGTAGTTTACTTAATTAACATTTGCCCTGTGCTTTTAATTGCAATCATACTTCCCTGTGGGTCCTGTATGTGGATTGTCTGCTAATTGCAGATGTTGATATGAGATGGTGACACAATGTCAAGTCTATTTCTGACAATTACAGAATAAAAACTAGGATGATCAGGAATGCACAGCCACTGAAAAAAACCCTACATTCACTAACAAAGGGATTTTATAAACTCAAGGTGCTGAAGAGCTACTGACCAGCATCCAAAACGGAGTAGCACTATGGTATCACACACCGGCAGTGAATGAAACCGATCCTTAAGATACAGCCTGAATTTCACCTGGATGCAGGTCAATCTTTGTCACTTTCACTGAAGTGTTTTCTGAGCCAAGAACATATTCATCCGTGTTTCTGGGTTGTGGCCTGTGTAGAAGAAAAGAAGTAGGCCACCGCAGCGGTCTCCGATTCTCCTCAGTACACGCGTCACCTGCCAGCTCATGTGGCCCAGCTGAGATGTGAACAGGTCTGGCAAGAACCAAATGTTTTCATTTACCTCAGGGGCATCTACACTCTCCTTTAGCAGGCGGTGGCAGGCTAACATGTCAAGATACTGGCCTGGGACTCTGAGCCTCTGGGAGAGGTCACGCACTTGGAGCTTGGGTTCAGAAAACATCGAGATATAAATCTCTCAGCAGCACAGACCTGTGCATTGCTGTAGCCTGAAAGCTACATATTACCAAACAGCATCAACATCGGATGTGTTAATAATGCAGTCTTGCAGATAGCCCTGGACCATTTTGTTTCCTAGCAGACACCAACACCTTGAAAGCTGAAAATGTACTTCATTACACCTTTATGCTCAGAGTTGATGTGTGTTCACATTGTTTGATGGATCCATACTCTACTGGGCAGCAGTTGGGGGGGACAGTGGGCTGGCAGTGCTTCTCGGGCTAACCACAACACGTCTATTTCTAGCTGAGGACTTGCTGACAGCACATTTAACTTTGTGATCTGCACATGAGAGACAGCTAACAGTTGCTGACAGCTGAAACACACAGAGCCCCATTTCCCTATACGATACCTCATTGACACTTTTTATTTGATGAGGACTTCAACTAACTTTCATGTGAAAACAAGTTAAAGTCATGATGGTGCGTACAAAAATATCATAAAGAAAATGTTGATATCTAGCCAGCTCATGGAAACCAGTAGTTCCTTTGGGGAGGCTCTGGTAGGGGTTGGGCTGGGAGGGGGGCAGGGGCTGTCTATAGAAGCCTGATTTATGATCTACTCAGTTTTGCATGTGTGTTCACAGGTTTCTGAGAGTTACACTCAATTAGAGCAGCAGGGGTAAGGAGTGTGTTTTTCTGAGGATAAGTTAAAGCTTGACACGTTTATTTCTGCCACGGCAGCTGAAGAGCTGGTGACAACCTATCAAAAGTCATTTTCTTTGATCACCCAACTCAAAATGTGGGAAACGGTAACCGTCCCTGACAAGTGAAGAGAAAAATCCAAAGAAACACAAAATGTTTATAAAGCACAATCTTAAACACCAGTCGACATAAAGCGGAAAAGTGAAATAACTATACTGTGAAGATGAAAATGTTCTCACTTAGCAGGACAACAAGAAGCTGTCAAATGCAGCGCTAATCAAATTTGTACATTTAAATTAGCTTAAATATAATTCTTGCAAAGCATGACCAAGGGAGACTGCATCAAACTGAAGTCTGAGGAGCGACTTAATGGATTCAGCAGAACAAAATCCCCAATTACAAGTTAAATGCCATCTCCCTTCACAATTTGTATAAAACTAGTAAATCTTATTTTTGAGACTTTAATGATTGAGCCAGCCAGTGAAACAGGGAGAACAAAGTACCAAAGCGAGGAGTTACTCATATCCCTGTTGAAAAACTCCTCCGTTTAATGATTCACCACTAAGGAGAGTCCACACACTTCCAGAAGAATTCAAATCCCTTTTCCCACAGCCTCTTTCAGTCCGTATGATAAATGACACCCGTCATTCCGTCGTTGCCAAACAGCACAGAGGGGAATTGTACTGATATATGATTCACAAGAACAGGAAATAAACTCTGCCTTTCTCTGTAGCTCTCCCTCCTGCCAAGTAGGACGGACCTGGACAGTGTCAAGGCTCTCATGGTGGAGGCAGTGGGAAGGCTGACGGCGCTCAAACCCAAAAAGGGAAGAGACAATGGGTTTCCAAAGTGAACTCTCCCCTCTCTCAAAAAGCAGGAGCTTCAGATGGCTGATGAAAGGCACAAGGAGCCGTAGCATTAAAATAACTATGGGAAGGAGCTTAGGAGGATCAGAAAAATTAAGCAGAGAGGGCACGCTAAAGTCTGCAATTATCAAACAGGGGGAAAAAATATAGAGTGAGCAACCTCCGTCTGCCCCCAATTACAATGCAGCAAGTGAGGCTAATTACTGCGCCTTGATTATTTCAGATTTCTGAGTGAGCGAGAGTGACAATGGCTAAGGGAAATCAGGTGCAAGTTCACATAAGGCTATGCACACACATATAACCTACATAGATGGATGTGTGAATTCAAAAAACGTGGATACAAATATTCCGCTAATTAAATCATTTCTACTGTCTGTTCTATTAATAGACGCTGAAGCAGTACTAAGTCAGTGTTCTGGTGTCAGAGACAGAAGGAGAGGCACATTCTGCTGCTGTGCGGCTGCTCGCCTTCAGGCTAGTCCCTTCAGGCCAGCGCTCAGCGGTAGGCCTCCCACTTGGGCTCAGAGGAACGGGGATGTGCCCAGGGCCAGGACCAGCAGCACTCAATCACCCAGACAGCGACATCCTTTCGCCATCACCATCAGAGAGGCCCCTTTGGGGTGGTGTGAGGGGGGTGTGGGGGATTGTAGCGGAGATATTTATGAGCAGAGAATACACACACACACACACACACGCCCATGCGGCTGCGATTCTGCTGATATACTGTCGGCTGGACTGTGCGATGGAGCCATATAGTTCATCTCCTCCTCATTTTTAGCCCCTAACCAGACCCCTTTAAGTGCTCCTCTGAGCTTTGCAGGTTGGGTCTGATGCAGGGAGCAGACAGCGAACACTGCACTGCATGCAAATCCACCACTCCTAATGTGAACTGGTAGTTATTGGATCTCATTATCAAAGATTGCTTTGTTGAAAATGTGAACCAAATGACCAAAATAAGTTTCAGCGAAAAAAAAAAAATCCTAAACACGAGCTGCGGTATTTTGGCACCATTCGTTACAAAAGACACTTTGAGTCAAGCCCTACGTGATAAGCAGCATATGTTTACCTAAGACGTGTATTTTAATGCCTCTTTACCTTTGATTTCGAAGCAGAATAATTACAGAGGAAGCCATGTAAAACCCCGTGGCAGATTAGAGAAGTGAGTTGGAAATGGGTTCAAATTGTCGTTCTGAAGTAAAGAGGCTACTTTGCACCACAAGGGGTTTCTTTCCTCAGGCAGGCCAGGGGATTAAAAGAAGCCATAAAAGGTCTCTGTAATGGCATCAGTAATGTCTTACTGCCATTAAAAACGGTGAGAAAAACATCTGCTTTGCATTTTTCACTCCCCTGCTACTCATTTGTCTTTCAAACTATCTCAGAGAGAGCCTAGGTTTCAATGCGCTCATATGTTTTTTTTTTTTTTTCAGAATAAGGTTATTTCACAGCCTCAAAATCCAGATCGTATTCACAAATGCCAAACCGAGGCCTAATTTGCAGTGGTCACATATTATAAAACGGTGTTTATAGTACTTGTTCGATGTAATTTGACTTCCCCTATCAAAGTCTGTGAATTCGATCCAAACCTGCAGCGCATCAACATTCTTTAGTAGTGCTGTGTTTATTTTCTCCTCTACATGTGCCAAAAAAGCAGATATTAAAGCTATCTGCATTCACACCCAGATCACATAACAAGAGCCAGCTCAAAGTAAACACCTTGATTGCTTTATGACTAGCCCCCAACCATTAGAGGTGCACTGTCTCCTCCTTCACTGGGCTTCTGGGAAGCTGAGGCCCCACAGTAATCTTTTCTCTGTTAACCCTTTAATAAACCATAGCCTGCTTCATTAGCTTTCCCTCACAGAGTGATTGATCGATGCCAGTCACAGAAAAAACTCCCTCGCTCTGCCTACCTCTTCTCCACCCACTAAATAAGGCACCTTTTTTCTCAGCCAGCTACCACCCATCACTCTATTAAAAGAGCGTATTCAGTGTGAGCCAAAGAGGGAGTGGCATCAGACGGGGATGGCAATGTAACAGTGTTCCTTTTGTTCAAAGGCTGGGTCAAAATCAATTTATAGGATGCACTGTACTGGGCGCACTATATTAGATTATTAAAGGTTTAGATTCTGTCCAAACACATGAAAGAAGAAAAGAAAAAACGGCTTGAGTGAGAGTTCTGCAATGAGCTGTTCATACCGTATTACACTTGATGAAAGTACTTTAAGAAAGCAGACTGACTAAGAAAGAAAAGGATTAAAGGTGCACTTTATGGACACGATGACTCATTATTTTAGCTATTGCTCAACAGGTCTCCTATTATTATTAAATTACATTCACTATGTTTCTGTTTCACTCATTTCATGTAATTGTTAGGCTTAATATAGAGCGCTAGCCACTGGAAATCACACTAGAGAGGTTTTGGCATATTTTGATAATGTAATGAAATTACACAAGACCACAAATTGTAGCATTTGTGAGGGAAAACAGCAGAGTGAAACGGCTTCATAGCAACATTACAAGCTGCACTTGAATACTAACTGAGATAAAATGACCCATTTGATGAATAAATAAAATGCTTATTAAGATAGCTGGTGTACAAGATCCATTTGGAACGAGATAAACAACGCGACAAATGCAGAGTTAAGACACTAAGCTAGAAGAAACATAAGCTTGAAGCTTGTGTTAAGAGTGGATAATACAACATTACTGTAATAATGACTTCTCATTTTCCCCATACTCTTTTCCCATAGATTGTAGTACCTACAGTGTTTGTGCTGCGTGATCCTTCACTGCTTTACAGTGGAGGAATAGAGATACAGAGGGGAGAGGTGTTAGATGCTGCTCAGCTGCAGTGATAAAGTCAGTAATATCACTATCTCGCCCTCCTCTCCCAAGAATTGCTATAAACCTATTTCGAAAATTGCACTCATATATTCAGCGAAGACAGTTAGCTCATCCTGGTGACAGTGCAAACTTTTAGGCTGAATTATGCCGCTGTCATTCAGAGGGGTTTATCAGAGAGGGTCAATAACTCACAGACCCAAATCTGAGATGGGCCCTCTCTCCCTCTCTCTCTCTTTTACAGGCAGCTGGTGTGCTGCCATGGAACAGCCTGCTGCTATTGCTCAGGACACAAGATGGTGCCCAGTCACACTCCTGCACGGCAACACTGGAAGCTGTTCAACTCCAGCACTTGCAGGACTTGCAGGACTTGCAAACAAAGTCCCCACAAATAACAAGCTAAGGCATGAAAACTCACATATTCAAATATGATCAATCATCCAAAACAGTGAAATATTCAGTTTTTCTTATGACAGACAATACATCAAATGATCACATCTGAAAACTGAGCTTTTTTGACACTTTTTCTGTGATCAAAAGAGCTGCTGATTCTTTTTCTGACTATAAGTTATTTGTATTATTATACTTGTTAGGGTTTTAGCAATGTTATGGCTAAATACCACGTCGAATACAACAGCTGGATATCATATTATATCATCTATCTGTTTAAATGTGCATATGTAGCTGTATAAATAAATATTGTATACCAAAGATTTCTAGTAATGTAACAAATGCATTCATGTGACCTAGATCTGGGTAAGAGTCACCTTACCCGTCACTGATTAATAAATTAACCAATTTTTTTAAAATTACAAAATAATTACAGTTTTTGCAACAAATGTCACTTTATTACTGGCCTAATTATTACTTATTATTGGTTCATGTACTTTCTGAGAACTGTAGCTTATATTAGTTTGCAATTACGCTACGTGTGCACAATGCACTGCAGCTTATACTCTGAATTTTCATCCAGTAAGTTTGCTTGATCAGCTAATAATTTTTTAATTAATATAAATGTCTAGAATTTGTATTTCAGAGCTAATTAACTGTAAAATTTCTCGTTTTTATTGTCAGATCATATAATCAAGATGTGAAGTCTTTTAACACTTTAAGATCCTCACCATGGGAAAATAAATCCATGCAATTAAGTTTTTCTTTGAATGTTTTATTTCTTTGGGGCAATAATAATAACAAGCAATAGTTTTATACTATATTTTTATGTATATTATTATTTTGTATTATATACAATATGCGCATATGCATGTAAAATAGATTTATATAACTTTTCTAAAACATTTTAGAATAACACACCTCGACTGAGTACAGATGGATCACTGAGCTTGAGCTAAGTTCAGCGCATTAAAGAAAAAATAAAGAAAAATACAGGGACTCTACCATGTGCTCTACTAAACGGTTGAGCAGAACAAGGAAGTTTTAACTTAAGATGACGAGTTCAAGAAATAAATTTTTTTTAAGTTGTCTTTATGTGTCCTCATACTAAACAAACTATTGTTTCCTGTTTACAGCAGGCAAGATAAATATGAAAAACCTTTGTGATAATTTTATAATAATAAATTAATAACTTCTTTGAGGATTTGACGAGAGAACAAAAAAATACTTTTCACAGACATGCACACTCCCTGCTTCATAACGTACTGATAAAGAAAATAAAAGCAGCATTTTTATTTCTTTTTATAAATAGCGTGCATAGCTTGTCTCTTTGTGTTTGAAATGACATGCAGATGTTTGTCTTGAAAAACGAGGAACGTTTAACTTTGCTCTTTCTTAACCAGCCCCAACAACTGCTATGATTCAGCACTGACAAACCTGTATAACGCAGACAAACATTTCTCAGTTTCCAAATGAAAGCTTTTTTTTGTTTGTTTGTTTGTTTGGTTCTGGCACATGTATTTGAAACCGAGTAGGCTTTATCACAGCTGCACTAAAACAAAAATACATGAGGCCATTTTGCACCATCTTAGGCGCAAAGCACATTTCACCCTGACACTTATCTGCAGTTAGCCATGCTAGATGTTTGTCATGTGCAAACACTTAGCAGAATTTGACATTCATTTGACTCTAATACTCTTTTCAGTGGGGATTCTTGCCTGTAGGATCTTGCAGCACAAATGCATGACTGTTCACAAAACACATTTGTCACTTGGGGAAAGAATAAATTGGCATCATTTATTGTTAAAACACACATCGTATTTCCCTCAGAGGGTCAG
Source organism: Helostoma temminkii (assembly GCA_900302695.1). Taxonomy (NCBI): domain Eukaryota; kingdom Metazoa; phylum Chordata; class Actinopteri; order Anabantiformes; family Helostomatidae; genus Helostoma; species Helostoma temminkii. Next base: position 97,773 of record OMLM01002785.1, read on the forward strand.
ACTGGCTCTTTAGGAACTTTAGATCCTCAGTTAGTCTATAGTCTATAGTCTAAAGGATGATATCACCTGCAGCTGTTTACAAGTAGCTGAGTTGTGTCCCGTAGCTGTGCTTAAGTTTTACTCACCCTCTTTAAAATCTGTGTTTTCATATGGCCTAACATTGGTGCTCCTTTATATACGAGCCCAGTGCAACTCGCCTGCGCGGGCCCGAATATTTATATAATTTTATTAATTTCAAAGCAGCGTCATGGAAATAAAATGTTACTTGACTTCAAATGGTCTACATGATAGTTTAGCTAAGGGATGAAAATGTTAGAAATGTTGACTAAAGCTCAGTCTCTTCAGATCTGTATTAACTCCGAGGATGAAATTGCACATAACCTGTGTTCACGATGAGACGCACTACTCTGCTGTGCTGGTCAGCAGGAAAACTCTGTTTGGGTCAGAGCGATGCGTGCCCACTCACTCTCTGTGCAGCCCACTATAATCTGCACTACAAACAGAAACTGAGGTCTATCAGACACCCACAGTCTCAAGCTATTTTGCATCTTGCAGGCCTCAGATGACAGACAGTTGCATGGTTACTGTACAGAAGGATAATACTGTTATCATTTGTGGCCCAGATTTGGAACCTAACAATTACAAGCTAAGTTCTGAGCTCTACTAGCCCCACTGGAGGAAACCTATCAAGTTCCACTACACTTCAATTGTAGAATGAAAAGCACACTAAAACCTGTACAAGCACAAAGCTTTGTCGTTATAATCTGTCACTGGCAACAAACAAATTTCACTCCTTTACTCATGTAAAACACACTGTGGTTTTGTATTACACTGGAACATGAACAATGTCTTCTAGATATGGTACTGTACTAGAAGTATAAACCACCACAAATGGTGTGTCATGAATAATGATCAGGGTGGGATGCTTGCAAACTGTATACAGCACACACTCTGCCGTATACGCCTGTAGGGCAGGAGTGCATTCCTGTGAGTGGAGCGACACCGCTCTTTATCCAGCCAGAGGTGGAGATGATCCTCTCTCACAGTGGGGCCTTCCCTTTTGTGTACATGTGTGTTTAGGGTTGTCTCGGCAACTGCAAGCCTGTTGTGCATAGCAGAAGACGGGATCCTGCTAGCGGGGCTAATAGTCTACCTGAGGTTTAGTTAAGTAGGCACATGTGTGTGTTGAGTATATATGGCATCATCAAAGCATGGCAATAATTACAGAGTTGGGTTATTACTGTATGTGACTGTTATTTTCATTAACATTCATTTCCCGTCTCCGGCAAGAGTAAATACCCACCCACCAGTTTAATCACAGGTTTATTTCTAACCAATGCAGTTATCTCTATGATATCATCAAGCCCTTATAACTTGACACTGGATGAGATATTTATTTTATGAGAAGCAGACATCTGTGAAAAAAAACAGAGCAAGCATTCTGCTGGTAGTAAACACAGACAATAGTGAAACTAGCAAATTTAACAATAAGCTAGTTTTATGATTGAAGGATTATCATGCTGTACTGCATAGTTCTCCACACAAATATTATGACACTAACATATTATTACACTAATAACTTTAGGTCTGTGTCTTTTTCGACATGCCGTGGTACTAACAACATGGAACTGGTCATGTCCAAATGGGAGCATGTTTGCAGGTCTTTGCAGATTTACGTAGCATTAAAATGCAGGCAACCTTGGCAGGAAATAAGAAATGGGAAAAAAGCCAGCCTTTCATCATTTTCCCCCAAATCAGAGGAGGAAATGAATATGGATGCCCTTAGGCGTTAGGGGAAGGAAATTCAGGGGCTGATGAGGTCCCCAAAGGATGCGTCTGGACAGTACCGGAACTTTTTAGCTGGGTCGCTGCCACGGAGCATGTAGAAAACACGTGCAAACATGAAGGCACTCACAAACACAAAGTGCATGCACACATACGACAAACAACTGCAAGCGTGCACAAATCCACAAGAATGTGCACATGGAGACTGATTAGCTTAAGGGTTTGCAACCCCTGTTTTCTATCGAAATGTATAGAAACAGCGGGAAAAGGGGAGGAGAATGTAGAAGATCAGTGACCCAAAATGGAAACCAGATTGATATAAAAACTCTATCTGCATCTTAGAAAGCAAATTAAAGCTGATGCTAAAGGATGTGAATACTATAGAAACTATAGAAACAATCACCCCCCACCAAGCCGCAATCAGTTTCAAGTCTCAGAAGGAACAGAAAAATTCTGTTATCACACACTCTGCAAGTAGTCGTGTGGCACCAACGGGTGCTGCTTGCTTCACTATGGCATGTGAGGATGTGGCAGACGAGGCATAAGAAAAGAAAACATGAGGAGGTTACGAGCCAGCAGTCGAACAGTAAGGCAGGAATGAGGAATTCCTGGTTAGGGATCATAGCTGGTTACTAAGGAAGCTTTTCAGGTGGTAAAAAGAGAAGTGTCTCTGAAAGGAAATACACAAAAACATTGTAAAAGATGGAAGTGTACGGTATACAGTATTATGATATATTATGTGGATATGTGATACAACTGCTCATTTCATGAGGCTTTAGCCTGCAAGGTCAGCTCCCCCATTATCCTGCTGTTTGAGACCAACACTTGGATTAGAAATGTGTTACCAAACACCAATGAAATGTTACACATAGAAAGTTTCTTCCTTTTTTATTGTTGTAAAAGTTATGCCATGAATTAGCCAAATTGCAAACTGGTGGCTGCTATCTAGCCAACATACACACAAACTAGTATCTGTACACTTAGCCAAAGATTTTTTCTTAGAGCAACACTTCTGTGTTCCAGTTTGATATTTAAAAAGTTAGTAAAGACTGCATCTTTTTGTTGTTCATGAAAAACAACACAGCAATGATGTGTTAGCCAAAAACTATGCCTGCTAACTGCAGACATCATCTTCTAGCATTCAGATACAAGATAGTGGTGGCATCTAAACACAACCAAAACTCTCCTTTAATATTTTTAAAATTTAAATCTGAATGTTTTAATGATTATTTTTTGAGTTCAATAACAATGCTAGCTAGCATTGGCTAATATTAGCATGGCCATGTAATTATCAAATTGCTTTTATTACTGTATGTGAAAAAGTTACTTTTTCAGTAGTTTTGGCAAAGTTCTCATTTCTATAATGCAACAATACTAGTAAGATATCAAATGTAATATGTCTATTATAAACTTTAGGCCCACATGACTCAGACAATCAAGGCTTCGTCACTGAGTTTTGCACAGGTGTAACAGAGCAATAGGTCATTTGCAATCACGTGACTATTATGACGCACAAATCTTAGATGGAGGGCAACAGACGAAAAGCAGAATTGAGGAGATGGAGAAAAACCAACACTGTGTTAGTTTAAATGATTATGAGAATAGGCAAAAATATACACACATTGGACGTGATCACTAATATGAAGAGGAGTGATTTTTTTTTCAGATTTTACGTAAATTTGAACTAAATTAAAATTTTAACTTGGTGGGAAAAATATCTGGTAATAATACTCGCACATTATGAGTTTAGCAGGCTGTTCCCTCACTACACTACACTGGCTAAAAGGCCTGTAACGCTGCCAGTAGACAGGGACATCTACACGGATTTCTAATAAAAGCAGGTATGAAAATATATAAATTGCAAATGTTAATCCCCTAATTTGATGCTTCTCTTTCAAGCCACATTTCTAGACACAAGTGAAAAAAACAGACTCCATGCTAGTGATAATCCATCACTGACCAACCACCGCACCATTGTCCCACACAGGTCACTCTGTGTTAAACCCAGGGCCTTTGGCAAAAGCAACAATCTGCATGTGACCTCTGTTACATTTTAGGGATGAGCAGGCCCCAGGCAACAGTTACCAGGGAAACACTATCCAGCACAGAGAGGACGTGTCAGTCACTAACACGCTGAGTGAGACAGAGACCTACAACAACAGGTAAAGATTCACACTGAATAAGAACTAAATATAACAAGAACTAGTTTTAACTGAAGGACAAATGGACACACAGCGAGGGAAGGGTGTGCAAATGCAAATATTCCTATATGTGCAATTTATTGGTGAGTTTCAAATAGACAGCTGAGTCTTAGGTGCCTGAATAAAGGTTTGGACATCTGGAAGTACTCTGACAAATGCTTCAAGATTTTCTAGACTTTCTACAAGCGGCGTGAGTTCAAAGAGACAGGCATGAAGAGCGAGAGGTGACTACTCCGGACAAAATGTCTTTAGGGTTCTCGATAGACTGTGTTTCACCAGACTGAATAGCTTTGCAGACTGCCACAACACTGACCTCCTACTGACACAGAGAAAATGACCACTTTCTACAACTTTAAAATGGCTTCGGGGGGGTGGGAGCATGAGATACCAGTACTGAAAATACAACCGACAATTGCTGACTCAATGTTTGTCAGGATATGGGAGGGAAGAAAATGTGTCCTTGACAACTTAAACGGTTTTGGATTGAACACGACTTATTTTGACAGTTAGTTCTATATCAGTGACTTTTCGCAGGCAGACACAGAAGCACGCATGCACACACACTTCAAGACAAAACATATTCTTCAAAGGATTACTCCACCTATTGAAGAGGAGCTTTTGGAGGGGGGGGGGAAGCATGAAAAGAATAATCTTGTGGCACGTAGCGTTCACTTGTGAGGATGACCAGGTGACGTGTTCGCTACATATTAATACCAGCTTAATGAAAAACAGCAGAAACACAACACCACTATTTTCTGGCTCCCTAAGGTGCAATGTAGGCCTATTAGATCCTTCAGCTGATCCATCTACACACATATGCATGCTTGGCCTCACACACTAAAGGCCATAAAATATGACTGTAACATATTATACTATTATAGTTTGCTTTTAGAGGCCTCTCTATCACTCTGTTAATCTTAAGAATGCTGTTCTGGTTTACAAGTAACAGCTGAACATCAAGCAGAGAAAAACGGTCTGGTCTTGATAGACAGGATGACTTACGGCTGGCCTGGCTAGCAACCTCTTGAGTGTCTGGCCTGAGATATATGATGAACAGGCAAACGTGGGAGGACACGGAGTCCCTGAAATTCTTGTAAAGGGGGGAGGGTGATGAATCTGCATCTGCTCTTCACCGTACAGCAAAATGTGGACATACTGTAGTTATCATCAGTGAGGTCATGGGAGTCGTTATGTGTTTGGTAGAAATGTGTAACCTTGAGGAAAACAAGCGAAAACACTTCCCCGATGGGTTTTATCGAAGCTAAATCCCATATGCCCACAGCGTTTCTAGAAGCTTGTTGCCAGCTGGACTTACTGTACTGAAAGCCCGACTTGTGCCATTGCTCAATCAGTTGTGGGCTTAGCTTCGTGAAATCTGGGTGACGATGACATCACCGCCCACACCTACACTAACCCGTTTGTGTGACGTGTCGGCGCAGTTCCTACTGGCAGCCTTTGGCATCGTGTTTGCTCTCAGGCAGACACAGTTGGACCATAATTAGACATGCTGCTTCCTGTACAAAGACCTCCCTGTGTAATATTAATCATGTGAGGATAAAGTTGTAAATCCATCCTCTGCGGAAATTCCCCCACTTTCATGTGAGCTCAAAATGGAGAAAAGAGCCTCCTTTTTGTTATGTCAAGTTTAATCAGATGGCAACAGTGCGAGACACTACATGGGCCGCTGAAATGTGAAGGTGATAAGGATTTTAAAGCAGTTTTCTCTGAGGCCATCACACAAAACAACACAAAATCAGATTACTGTGATAAGTGTTTGCCACATGCCCTGATGACCTGATGCACATTGTGTGAACTACGCCTTTATAATGACGCAGAAAAATATTATGAGTCGATTTTATGGGGGTATTTAGTGAAATTAGTTCATCTTCATGGAATATCATGGCATATAAAAAGCTGCAGAATAATATTTTTGGTTTCCCAGCATTCATTTTCTTCTCTAAATTATACCATTCGTCATGCACTCATTACAAAGACAGTCAATTTTGAACCAATTCCAATTGCCTCTAATTTCTAACTGAAATAATACAAGATGCACATTTTTCATCTGCCTGACATCCATTGACTTTATTATTGTATGGAAATGCCAGACTGTGGCTGAATAAACACAAAGAAAAGTCAACATAATTCACGTTTTTCGGTGAAGTTTATTGCTAGGTGTTCCACTCTCCAAGTTATCAAAATCAAAGCCAAATAAACCAGAAGCTATTTTTAATCCTCCAGTGAAATTTTCATTTAGAGTCTGAAAAGTTGTTTGTTTCAGGCACACACACTTACAACAGATTATCTTAAAGGCGGTTTGCAGGTAGCACAGCCACTAAGACTGATCATTTTAAATAGCTGGTAAAGTGCTTACAGACCAAGCCATAGGCTACAACACTGACATGTTGTGTGCTTCTCCTTAATCAAGTTGTAAGTACAACAGAATTATTCTACATTCATCACGGACACCTAAGCTGTCACTGCTGTTTAATGAGTATCAATTAAGCTGTTTCAACAGACTAGCTCAGCACATACTGTAGACACAAACAGGCAGGCACAGCCCTAAGGAACACGCTCTGAACACAGCACAGTCTCTTAGGTAGTCTAGGTACAGCAGTAGGGTTCAAACTAAGCAAATGATGGGTATTATTATTAAGAAGTCATATTAAAACATACTGTATGTACAATGTATGTGTATCTCTAAATGCCAGAATCCTTTAAAACATTTTGTATCCTTAAAAATTAGTACTTGTTGAGTTTCTCTTCCGTTTATTTATTTATGTTTTTCTATTTAGAATGAACTCAGAATAGCTATTAAGGACGGATTCATTCACTGTGTTTATAACAGTCCTTTTACGGATAAAGGACTTACTAGTATTTACTTATTTATTTACTTTATTGCATTTGACAAAGATAATATGCTTACAAAAACTTTTTTTTATTCTGAACATTTTGTGATAACCATGGATCAATTCTAAGTAAACAGATAATTGTGCATCAGATGTCCTAAAACTAGAACCATAATAAAATCAAAATCCTCAATAGGCAAAAAAATATACATACTGTTACTGGCTCACTGTATATTATCATTTTAACCTTATGTTTTGGCTTTAACAAAACTGCACTTCGAGGTGCTGGGGGCCGAATGTTAATGTGGTGCATAATCCACTGGATCCCCTGCCATGAGGGAAAAATAAACTCTTTATTGTTGTCACTTTTCATTCAATTTTACATTAAAACCTGTTTGCTGCTCACAAAAATGATCAAATGAGCCATTCAGAATTTAAAAGCTCTGCTAATTACAAAGCTGGAGTTTCTATCCCCAAATCAGTGTTTCTACTGATAGAGAGAGAGAGAGAGAGAGAGAGAGACAGAGAGAGCACCACTGAAAGAATTAACAATACAAGGAACCGACCAGAATTAAAAGTATTGTTGTCAAATACAGTTAAAACATCCAAAACTGTCAGTTACGAGTGAAGTATAATTAACTACTTTTTGTTGTTTTTACATTATATTATATATTATACATTATATTATTATTATATATTATGTTATATATATATATATATTATATATTATATTTATAATCAATAAATGTCCAGCAAGCACACTGATTGAAAGCAGAGATAATTATGGAGCAACAGCAGTAAAATATCTTCAACTGTGATATTTTCAGACAGAAAGACTGTGACACGTGACATATTCTAAACATAAACAAAGATCAGAAACATAAGAATCATTCTGTGCTGCAATATGGTGGAATTTGGATAAAGCATTGTTTGGCTTTGACTGGCTGATTAACTGATTCATTTGGACTGATGCTTTGCCAAAGACATTTAAATCAATCGCTCATTACAAATCAGTACAGTTTTGATTGGCTGTATTTGGAGGTGCATGTATTTTTTTTTTCCGCCGGAGTGAGACTGAACTGCACAAAGTGTGAAAGCCTCTGTTTGACCCCCGTGGAGAGACAGAGGATCACGGGCCAGCGAGGTCAATGGAGCCAGTGGAACACTGACTTGATTCATCAAATTAGGTCCTATGTAATTGCGCTGCATGACGACTCATAAACCATGTCGGCTATAAAGCTGTCGGGAAGCCATCAGCCTTGTGCTAAATGAAGCTACAAAAAGGTGCAAGGTTCACAACTTCATACAGTGCTAGAGTGAAGTGTCCGGCAGCACTTCCTCTGCTCATAACCTCACCATGTGGCGTAACCATGGTGACCACAAAACTGGGCCTGGTCTTACAGTGTTTCTTTACACTGGTTTTAAGTAATGTTTGTTGCTTATTGGTGTGTTTAGTCATTTTTCACTTATTCTCCAATGAAGCAAATACCTGTATGTGATTGTGATTATTTTTAGACTTTTAGTAAAAACAAATACAGTTAACCACCTGGTCCATCAACACTACTGTCTCACCTGTGTGAGCTGTTGTCTAAAACTCTTAAAAATGAAGACGTAATAAACAAATCTCCAGAACACCTGAACACATATTTAGCCGGCTGACCTCTCGTAGACTCGCGGAGCATGCAGTGTGAAGGCGGTTTACCTTTGTAATTGTTACAGATAACACCATTAGCACAATATTGTCATAGCTGCTGCTCCTGCAGTCTGTAGCAGCTGAGGGTTATTTTGCTTATTAAATCTTAATTGAAGCTCATTAAGGATTTGATAAGAAGCAAATCAGGTGCACCGCGGATAACTTAAGATTAATGTTTTCTCTGTGTTTTCGCCGCTCGCATATTGAAGGGAAATGTCACATTCATTAATTACTAGGCATTCTGCATTATTTGCAGTATACATATATACGTGTGTGTGTGTGTGATTTAAATCCAGCTTTAACGTGACTGAAGGAAAACAATCAATATTATGATATTTCTCTTTTTTATAGTTTGTGCTAATTATGCTTTAAAAAATTCATCAAAGGTCCTCTTGAAAAAATGAACCATACTTTAAATTGCAAAGGACTTCAATGTAATAATATGGGAATTACAGGTTAGCTTAACCTGATCTGGCTGTGACTGTTTTTAAAGATCTCCTAACCATATGGAAGTAGTGTAGTGTATGTGCCCTCTGACTGGATGTACATGTAGGTCAACAACTACAAGATGGATGTCCTCACTTCTTTACTGTGTTTTGAAAAAAAAAAAAGCTGACGTGCTTTTGACAAAACTGCAGACGATATAAATTACAGACATATAAACTAAGACGAGAATGTTTGCCATTACAATAATACAAAGCACATGAGGTGCAGTGCATTTGACCATAAACCACATAAAACATACCATACCTCCTCCGTGTAATCAATACCAGGCCCACACTGCTACTGTATTAACTGTAAGCCTGCCTTGCATGCTTATCCTCTAAATCCACATAAATGAACAACCCCAGCTATAAAGTTTCCTCCCCATTTTTCCTCTGTAAATCATTATATCTGTAGGGACCTGGACAAAATACCATAACATAATTTCTTTTGTACTTGGGATGTCTAGCAGAAATAATGAGTTTTAGCCCGCTCGCAATAAACTCTCCCAATATTCAAGTTATTGTCAGACTTAATGAGTAAAAAAAAAGCACTCGTAACAAGAAATAGTCTCTTTTCTGCAGTGATGATCACATGGAAACATTATCCACATGAATCACCCCAACGGCATATCAAATTGTGTCATTTGCCTGGAAACTAGTGCAGGTCTCAAAGGGAAGGCAAGGTGAATGAGCAGTTGCTGTAGAGAGGTGCAACGCTTGCACAGGCACTTGCCTTGAGACCAATCATAACAGCCTGTTTTTTTTTGTTGTTGTTGTTTTTTTTTCCACACAGGAGAGCACAGAGCGGAGAAGAGAGATCACTGTGCTGGAGGGCACAGGAGTCTTGGTTCTTATCACCTAGACGGTGCACCACCCTGTCTGCCTCTCACATAAACAAAAAGCCTCACAAAACTATTAAGTACCTACACCTGTCAACTTAACCTGGCGTGGAGAAGAAGACGTAACGAGCTCACACTCAAAACACCTGACTTCATGCTGCTATTTTTTAACCGTAGCGAGAATGTACAGCATGAAAACTAGCTGATGAGGAGAAAGTTATTAAAGGGTATTTCTTAGGGGAGAGCCTGCAAGTTAGAAAATTGCAAGCACTGCAACAAAGTGTAAGTATATGGTTTTGATGTAACAAAAATTTCAAGGCTGGATTTGATCAAAACAAAACATTTGCCTTGTTTACACCAACGCAGACAGATGCAGACGGAAAAGTGGGGATTTAATGGCCACTAATGAGAATATTAGTTGGTAACTCTTATTGGAGGGAGAGTTTTGGAGCTGAAAAAAAAAGTTGACAAAGTGACTGTAAACTCTAACAAACTACAGCATCTAGTGTTAAAGAGGATATAAATCCTGAGTTGTTGAATGTGCACAAATTCCACGATTTCAGCCTCGGAAAGTGAACCAAGAGCTTCGCAGCAGCCCTGTCTTGCAACAAAAATACAGTTCAAGTATCAAAATGATCAAAAGGCATGTTGAAACTATTCATACATGGTTCATGGTATAGTTTCGCTGGTCGTTTTTATTACTTAGATACTGACCCTGCAATGCTACATCCAATAGGAGCACTCTCTTACAGCAATTAGTTCTCTTCACCCTTTAGTATTATTATTAATTTTATTATCATTGCTGTTGTAATAATAATTACGACACACAGGGAAAAGCTTAGAAAAGCAAAAAGCTTAAAGTGTTTTGATCTGACTTTAGAACAATGGTTTCATGAATTCAAGTAAATCACATACAAAAAGAAATGTAAAATCTGCAGTGACTCATTTCCAAGCTAATCTGGTATTAGAGAAATAGAATCAGACACTCTTGTATGTGCTGCCATTTTCCTCCCAGCTTTTGTCACTCAAAATGGACTTCCTTTTTCTACCTAAACTGGATAAACAACATCTGCCTTGATCGTAGGATGTTTTCTGAACAAACCACTTAGGAGGAATTTCTGCTAGCCAATTCCCACAAGCTGCTGTCAGTCACTAGCTGGCACTGCAACACTTAATGCCTTTGTCTGTTCTCCAATTTATCTTGTTAACAGCAAATTGGGCTAACGGTTTTGAGGCACAGAGGTATTGTTAAAAAAAAAAAAAAAAAAAACAGTAAGAGGAATATACTCCCACCGCCACAAAATAA
>OMLM01002785.1:114564-140254 GCA_900302695.1 Helostoma temminkii
TAAGTCTGTGAAGAAATTAGGTGAACTTTAACTTTAATATCTGTGAAATTTTAATTGAAATAGTAAAACTGAAATAATATATTTTCTTTTAAAAAATAGAATTTGGATGTCTTCCCAGTTAGTGTACGTAAGGAGATATTTCCTAAAGCCTAAAACGTGATAAATAATATTTTTATCTCATCAAGCACAAGATACGCTTCTCTGACAAAGAAAGGGAAGGAAAGTTTATACATTCTTTGAATGTTTGTTTGAGCATTAACACTTATGTAAGCTGATTTCCATTCAGCTGTGACACAGAAAATGAAAATGTGCCTGCATTCTTTGGAAGACACTTGTGAAAGAGCTGACAAAATCAACCTTCTATTTATTGTCAACAAAGTGGCTTTGACGTCTAGAGCCAGAGTTTTGACCTCTAATGATTTTAGCTGTAAGTGAGGATTTATCTGTGGAGACAGACTTTTCTGGACTGAGTGAAGCATCAGGTTAACTAGCTAAGCTAAGCTGTTAAAGTATTTCACTGCTGTAACTACTTTCAGTTAGATCATCAAATTTCAGTATCATTCTCTAAATTAAACAAATGCAGCTAAAATTATTAATTATTACAATATTAGGGCCTACAGAAGAAGTCACGTGTCAACAGAACCACTGTATTTCTGTCTTCAAAGTCATTACGTTACAGGATTACAGCAAATCACTTAAAAACAGAATCATTAAAAGTAACATCTGCTGAGTAAAGATGTAAACACTATTCTCAAGCTGATTCTAAAGACAGTGTAACATGCTACAATGAATTACAGACAACACATTAATTTGACTTATAATATTTGTCAAGTTTTGTGGCAGAAATTCTGGTCCAAAAGCCTGTAAATATCTGTACTGTCTTTTCTTAAATTACAACATCGAAATCATGATTATTTTATTTTAACTGTTGTGATATATGATATTCTTATAATATGGTATAAGACTGTCCACCTGTAAAATACATCTATTGCATCCATATTAATTATGACACAAGCAGAGGATAGAGCAAGGTCCTTGTTGTTCAGGGTTGGTGGATGGGGCTCAAACCCAGGACTTCTACACAGGAGGCCTACATGCCAGTTCAGTATGAAGTGTTGAGTGTTACAGTGACTACAGTTGTTAAAAGTATCACTACATTCTGTAACATTGAGGAAGCACTTATTTTAACAGATAACACTTTTTACTGACCCCCCAGTTTATATATCTAAAAATAAGCATGTTGTTTTTGTGCTTTAATACAATAAAAGCATTGTGATTTCATAATTGTAATGTTCAGAATTGTAATGTTACCATTTTGGTGCAATTTCAAGACCTACCTGCTGCCATAGTGGCGCTATTTCCATAGATGCTCCTGTGGATCATACAAGAGTGCAAATCTTGCTTTATGAAATGATAATGTGTAATACGAAGGGTGTTACTCACAGTGATAAACCCACAGAGAATTATCATCCAGTTCTGCATATTGTTTCAGTGACTTTCAATTATGCCGGGTTCAGCTTTTACGTTCAGTCTAAATGCTGTCATCAGTGCCCTGTCTACATGTGACAGCCAACAGACCCAGTGTCCGAAATTCATCGAGGAATGATATAGTTGGCAACTAGCAATTAAACTTGCAGTACAGCTAGATATAGATCCTTTTGTAAAAAAAATGGTGAAGAACAAAATTGAGCTAAAAGAAGAGTGAACTTACATTGACTTACATTTGACTTAATGACAGAAAGACAATGACAATTAATTTAGTGTGTTTAAACTGTTTGCTGACATGTTAGCCATAACAGCTTCATTCAGAAATATAGTACCTTCTTTTATATTTCTCCATTACAAATATGTTTATTTGTCTCTGTTAATTTCTGACGTGTGTCTGTTTTCCACAGCTCTAACATTTCACACATCTAACGGGTAAGTAATTAAAATTCACATGACTGTGAAATAGAAGCAGATTTCTTTGTTTATCTGTCCAGAATCTATGCAAATTTTAAATTCACAGCTCGGTAAATATAAACTCAACAATATTTATTGACACTTGTTCCTAGGTCAGAAATATTATTCATGAATCAATGGTCAAATAACTGCTCTGTACATGTTCATATACAGTACTTCAGTACTGCCAATATAAACATTATGCAGAAAAAAAAATCTGTTTTCTGACAAGACAGCAGACATCTTAGAGACAATGATGTGCCAGAGCAGACTGAGTTCAAAGTGAACAGTCTTGCAGAATTCACAGACCTGCTCACAATATGAGATTTAAAATCTCTCTGTGACATTAGAACATTTAAAAGCACGCAAGCTTTGTGTGGATCTATGCTGGTCAATTATCCATTTGTGCAAAATCTGGACGCAACCTGAGACTGTTTCATCATAACACTAAAATCATTCACATTATGTGGTCCAACTGTTTAGTTACACAGTCTTTCAATAGGGAGTCTAATTAGAACGCTCTAGTCGTGATAAAAGGAGGATGGTCTTGGAAATCCAAACCTGTCATTAATCCAAAGATAAAATTACATGTGCAACAGACAAAGATTGTGATTGAAGTATGGTTTTATAATATTCAAAGGCGAACAATAACATATGCTTACAGTAAAAGACAATTGTTTGATTTGAAGATGTAATTCATGTAATGCTTGAGAAACCCTAATAAAGCTAAAAGCAAAGCGCTAAAACAAATTCAGAGGATGACTAAAAGAAAGTTTCTAGTTGTGTGATTGACAAGCCGTTAAAACTAACAGTTTCCACAGGAGGACTATTGTGTCGCAATATAATGATGCAAGACTAGTATTGTTCAAGGACGGCAAACAAGAGGATGTAAGTAATCTGCGATCATACAAACATCATTTAACACACCCTGAAATGATTCTGTGGTTGTAGATACTAAGATGTTACTGAGATGTTTACAGAACCTAAATATTTTACAGGTTTTAAAGAAATGCTTACAGTGCAACAATTTACAAAGAAGCAAAAGGTGGTAATGGTTATATACACAATACCATGTGATCCCATCCTGTGTATGAAGAACAGAGTTTAGTTGAAAGTAGGTGAGGCTGAACAAGCTGATGTGAGTGTTGTTGTTGTTGAAAGCGCAGTTAAAGGAGCTTTGTGGGACTCAGCGTGTTTGTCCTCAGGGCTGAATGTAACAGATGACAGAGATCATTGGAGCTTTTTTTCCACATCACTCACAACTTACTTCTTTTCACAATTTTATTTTTTTGTACTATAGAGACACAGACACAGTTGTGATATTGTTGCAGTTTGTACCTAATGCTGGTAGTTGACAAGTGGGTACTTGTCGTTCTCTTCTTGACAGGTGTTAATACCTCACATTCCTTTTCTCTTATTCCATTATTTTGGTGACTACTTTTGATTTGGTACTACAGCAGGCTTTTAGTGCATTACACAGTGTACCAGGTGAAAAATGAAAGCTAGAGATCGAACAGTGTATATAACGTATATAGAGGTCTCTACACACTGTGCAATAAGCAATGTTTCAAGTTCATTTCATGTCACTGCTTACAAGTCAGTCACACAGTATCTGAGACTGCACAATGGTCACTTTTAGAATTTTGATATGCAAGAATTCAACATCTTGCTGGTTGTTGTTTAATGTGGGCTATTTGTTCCTCTTTCTCTGTTCAGCAAAGCTCCACACCGGCTGCCAGTGAACAACCTGCTAATCAAGCTGAACTCATAGAGAATTCTGAGTGGTCAGAATGACAAGCTGTGCTTAAAAACCTTCAGAAGCAAATACCTCTGACTTCATGTAGGCCTTGACATGCATTTAGGAACATATTTCTACTTGAGATGTTTTGAAAAGTTACATCCTGCATCCTGTGAAGACCTTTTTGTAAGAAAATAACTTTTATGATTTCTTAAAAGTAAAACATTGAACAGTTTAATATAGTTTTATGAAGCTACATGAACACTAGGTGCAATGAGTGGGCTCACCATTAGTGACTGACACATTGTGATGATCTAAGCCTGCACTTCCCTCTGGTTATACAAAGCATTATAGCACCTTGTTGCTAATCTTGGCTTTACGGGGCACAATCTGAATTGCACTACTACAGTATCATAAGTGTCATTTAAATGATGCTGATGAACCCACTGCATCTCAAAAACAAAAGCCAGACAGATAAAGATTGCGACTAGTTATCTAACCTAATGGAGAACTTAGCATTTAGCAGCTAAAATCTCATATCTATATTTCCCTTATGGGCTTACAGAGAGTAAATGTTACGCTTTCCGTGGTAAGAGAAGCATCAAAATGATTGCTTATGTTATTCCCCATTAGCTGAATACTTCTATGAGCTACTCCATGACAACCTTTATTTGGTGATAATATGTCACTGTTGTTTACATGGCTTATATGCTGCCCCCAAGTGTGCAAAAACTTTTAATGGCCAAAAATGTGTTCTCTCTTTTAAATTCTTTGTCTTTGTGACAAAATGTGTATTCAAGAACAGGTAAATATTAAAGGGTTTCAAAGTCTGCATGATGGATTTCTTTACTTAAATGAACTTTGGTTTCAGTCAGTGCAATAAGATAAGACATCATTTTAGTTCTCTCTCAGACATCTTACACAAAGGTCATTGGTTGAATCTGAAGTCACATGGTTAATAAATAAATTCCTGCCTTGGATCTTTGGTTGTGTTGTTCTTGAAGGTAAAATGTTGCTGTGTTCTTCAAAGCCAAAATTTATTTTTATTATGAAGTCATAAATATCAAAGAGAAGATGTGTCCCAGGTTACTTCTTTACACAAAATTGTATGCATATACATAAATCAAGTGTAAATATGCATTAGTCGCTATGCATTAGTAGAACGGTAAATATTGTTTTTATAGAAAATGTAATCAATTGAGTTGAGAATTACAGTCTAGTTTTACCCCAAAACATCAAATTTTATTTTACATATATTTGACTTAAACTGACTAATAACAAAAGTTCTCCATATTATGATCAGTAAACATATTATTTAATAATTTGCTGCACTTCAGTGTGCCATGGCATGAATCATTTCTCTTTTCCTATTCTTGTCTATCAAATGATTATAGCAATGAATGTTGAAAAGGAAGAAAATATATAAACAGTGTGTATATAAATACAAATCTTCAAAGTGTTTAGTGTATTAGTGAACATCTCTAGTGTGAGGAGTTAAAGTTGATATATTGCCCCAGGTGGAACGGAGCAGATGTGACCAGAACTGTTACAGCAAGAGTTACCAGAAAATGTCTTTCAATCTGTAGCAAAAAGGAGTCCAACGCTGGAGCTGTCAGTCATTCTGCACAGTAAGTACAGTATATGGAGCATGAGGGGAAGGGAGTATTGTTCACAGTTTTTTTAAAACCCAATAACACCCATGCAAACAATCATTCTAACACTGCTGCTTGACCTATTTCCTCTCATGTAATATATCGTTAAAGCAGCCTTGTGAAATGGCTTAATTATTCATGCTTGATTTCAAAATGAAGAGCTTTGAGAACATGGCTCCACAGGAGGATTGACACACGCAACAGTGCTCTTACAAGCACACACACTGAGGCGCACTGGGGCCCGGCTTAGTCAAAAACACACACACACACACACACGCACACACCCTTGACTGACTTCATCCACTGTTTTGTGCGCAGAGCATTAAAGCAAGAGTGAAGATAAATGCCCTGTCAGCGCCTTTAATGATTTATTTCAAACATTTCACTCGATCCAATAAGGTTACAATCTATGGCAGGTAATTGTTTATACAGAAATAGAGGGCATTTTGTTTGTTTTATTGAGCATTGAGCAGAGTGAACACACTCACCTTAGAAATGGATGCACTGTCAGAAATATCAATTTGCTGTTTTACACTACAGTCTGAGCTCGCACTTCTCATCACGCATATTATCATACAGTGCAGTCTTCAGCAATTTGACTGTTTCAAACTGGGCTAAATGCAGCCTCTGAAGTTTTCTCATTCTCTTTTTCAAGGCAGTGAGGCCTTTCTGTCCATACGGATGAGCGTGCACACGGGCGTCGGCCGTCGGCCACACACTATTTTTTGCCTCCCCGCGTGCACGCGTGTGCTGCAGTTAGGTAAGGCATCAGAGCAGCCTGTCACTTGTCCCTTGGTATTGCTTTAGTCTGCGTCGACAGTATGTCCACCCTGGGTTTGTCAGTGTCTATTCAGACCTGACCTGTCTTGTTCAGCACATGGCAGAGGATGCTGATGGACATTTCCAGTTCTCCTTCTCAGTGTCCATCACTCGGTGCAGGATGCATCCCTGACGCATCTTAGTTTGAGCTCCTGAAATTTGTTGACAGTTGCAGAGGGTGGTCTGCAGTTCTGCCACCCTCAATTACGGGAGATGTGATCTGATTTTGACTTGAGGGATGTAGGTTGCCTGCTGTGCATAAATGCTCAATTGTGGTCGATCGATAGCTTGCTAATAGGTTTTGAAAATTGAAAACAATGCAAATAGAAAAGATGCGTAAACCCTGCTGAGGGATTTTTGAAATACAAACCCAAAGGGCTAAGTGAAGGTGGGCTAAGTGACATTGTTTATTTATTTATTTCCAGTCCTAGTGGATTAGATTCATTCATCCTCTTTCATGTCTGTTGCTTTGCTGCCAGTCAATCTCGTGTTTGTTCTCTTAATTTCCTGCGAGTCGCAGATGAAAAAGAAGCAGTATTTAATTAGCGCTCCCTGTGTTCTGTTGAAGCAGTTAGTGTATTTTTATAGGACCGGGATCGGAGCTCAAGTCTGTTTCTAATGGAGATGGAGGCAATCAGATAACCAACGTTGCCACCCATGCTCTCTTTTCCTCTTCTTGAAGAGGACAACTTCAGCTTTTAATAAACATGTAATAAGAAGGAAAACAGCTGGTAGCTGCATCACAGATGGTGCCGTTCTTGGCATCTCCAAGGAAGGGACCACACATACAGATGGCTCATTATTCCAGCATTTGGTTATGCATATTGCACAAAATTTTATTCCAATGCTTAACAACCAGTATAAGCAATACAGGTGTTACTATTTTTCACAAGGCTCCCCCCTGCAAAGTAAGCAGTCAGGATCTTGTTTTGGTCCTATCTTTTGATGCGGATCACTCACACAAGACTCGAGAACCTACTTCTCCCTATCAATATTTCAGGGCTGTCTCTGTTTGCGAGGAGCGCCGCGTTAATCTGCACTCAGGTGTGATTCATGGCTAAACCAGCTGTCAGTCTCACCCCAGTTGCAGCATTGCTTCTTAAAGTGCACCTTTGTGTCATTAAGGTAACAGCCTGCAAATACCTCAGCGGGTCGTTGATTAAGACAGAGGGAGAGATATTGATCACAAAGCAGTGGCAAAACAAGCCAGCACAGCCGAGCGAGTGCAAGGCCAAACACATCAGCACGCAACCTTGACCTCGATGAAATCCTTCTGCTCTTTCATCTTAGCTTACAAACTCTTATTGTATGCTGCCTATCTGCATATTTCTGAACTTGAGTGTCCTCTGTGTATTATTTATATTTGTTCAAATAGAAAATGTCACTGGTAAAAAAAAAAAAATAATAATTTGAATGAAAACAAGGCAAAGGGATTCAGTCCCATGAGAGAAATGTGTTCTTCATTGAGTCTTTTTTTAGGTTGACTGTTTTAAATTACAGATGCTGTCTAATTGGCTACGGTCAAATAAAACCCGCCTAATGAGGCATTGCAATCTTTTGCTTATTTCCTTTCAAGTCGTTTCCCTTTGTATCTCAGAGCAAAAGTCTGCTCTGGCGCTTACTGCAGTTCCAGGCAGGGTATTCTTAGTCAAAAGACTATTATTCCTCAGATGAACATGTAAATATTTATATATTTTTTCGCAACAGAAGAGTTGAAACTGTGAGTGTACTCATTAGCTGTGTGAACAGCAGCAACAATAAACTTTAACTTTTATTTTACCTTCTGTGTTATTCTGATGACCACCAGCGAGGAAAAAAAAAAAGCCTGCATCTCACTCCCTGCGTCTCCATTATATGATGAACTTCTCCTTTAATGTGATGATTAAGTGTGCTAATCACAAGTGAGAGCGAGACGTAGACGCTTTTATCCTTCCGCCTGTGTGTGTGTATGCGTGTCCTGAAACATCCGAGGGATTTTCTTTCAGACCTCCTCACACTTGACACTCCATGTATGGTGGAGCTGTCCTGTCCAATTTATAACAGGAGTCAATGTGACCTTTATCCCGGCTATGACTATAATGTACTTTAGCACATGTCAGTCTCAGGTCAGGATCATCCCCTGTGTCATATGTTTTGTCTTGCATGTTTTACAGTCACTAGAGACGTACTGCTGTGCTTCTGTGCCGCAGCCACTTCGACTTTAGTGAATGCAGACAAGTGATAGCATCAGAAAAAATGTTATTAACACAGGGAAAACATTATGAGACTATGGATCTATTCCTTCTGCATTACTGTAATTTCAGAGATTTTTATAGCTACATGCTTCTACAGCACATAATAATTATGCGGTTTTAACCGTTTTGAACCTCAGTTCAGTAATAATGTTTCTACTCTGCAACCAAATGCTGGAAACAAAGGAAGCCAAACGATCTAAAGAGCTTAAAAGCATAGGTAGGCTGCACAAAATAACGTGTCACGTGTTTTTGGCTCTAATTTCCCTCCTCATACTCATCTTATTGCTCATCAGCTAAGTTGTCAGGTCTGCTACATCCCTTTGATGGCATCACTGACAATTAGCAAGACGATGCCACACAAAACCATCTGGACAGGCGCATCTCTCGTTGCAGAGGGAAACAGTTTCTGGTGTGACAAAAATAAATCTCAAGGTCAGTGGCTGTCACTTTTTAAAAGTATCTGATTTCTTCAGAGGCAGATTTGTGGGATTGGATATTATTTTGAGAAGGTTTACTGGCTAATGACAAGGTGTCTTAGAGACTGTTAAGTTGAGATAAGGAATTAAATCAGTGAAGTGTACTACTGGGTCTCTGTTAAGGGTTCGTTTAATACAGTAATACATTTTAAGGTCAGTGAGAAAATAGGCTAATAAGCCAGGTGATAGTCTACAATACTGTATCTATTTTTATTTCTGTATTTTATATCAGTAATTATAAGCAGATGTTGGCTGCTATGATAGACCTGGCATATCATCATTCCAGTACACCCAGAAAAAAAAATCAATTATCAAGAGGGGCGGGAAATTGATTTTCCCCTTCCCCATACGCAGCAAATGTTCCACATAAATATATGATGTGTTGACAAACCTCTTTGTATTTAAGTTGAAGGGCCTTGGCAATGAATGTCAGACTAAATATAACTCTGTTAAGGCCATGTCACACCAGCATTAAAATATGGGACATTGCACAGCAAAATAGTCTAATTCCACTGTGATCATTAGTGGATTCGCTTGCAAGGTGAAATAAAGAAATGCAATGTTTTGGTGAACCTTCACAAACAACAAGTTACTTGTACTAGTGACCAGTAACAAGCTGTCCTCACAGTGGTGATCCCTGACTAACAGGGTCCAACCTGAAGGAAGCCATTTTAGCTTATTAGCTGTGTTTTAACCTGCCAGAGTATAAACTGCTCCACAGAAAAGGTATAGTTCACTGATAGTTTAGAAACAGGAGTAGATGGTACAGTATAAATGCAGCTTTTGCACAACATGTAAACTTATTCTCATTAGCACCAAGCTAACATGCTTGCTAACTGCCAGGTGATGCTAAGTTAGGTGAGCTAGTTAGTGTCTAATATACTGTATATATTGTATCTGTACATGTATCTCTGTATCTTTCTTCCCTTTCAAATGTGTATTTTTTTTAAAATTATGCTGTATAAGTGTTGCATTGTCATTCAGTTTGTTTAGTAGTATTTAACAGTACAGTATTAGATATGTGTTTTTTGGTGGGAATATATAGCCTATGATATAACATAATATAATAGTATTATATATGTTTGCTGGACATTTAAAGTTGATTAACAACAACTGACTTCCTGTCACATGTAAGTGAATTTGTGCTATTTTTTGGCATTACCAAAACTTCTCTTTGGACTTATAACAAAAGAAAAGAGCAAAATGGCTTTCTGTGTTTGTTTGTTTCTCTGCCTCCATGGAGGCCATAGGCATTAGCATTATATATAATGAGTCCACATTCATTTTAAACTGCTTTATTTTTGCCAACAGATTTGATCAAGGTTGCTGGGGCAAATGGATCATTAAACAGAAACTAGAACATACTGTCATTGTTTTGAAGCGCATGTTCAATGCAAGCACGGCTCTTGCTACAGTAACTCATCCGCAGCTCTTCCATTGTGTGGTCCCATGATGTTTCTCTGCTTGTGTGTCCATACATCATGTTTGTGCGAGCTGTACTACAGCAGATCCCCTACAGAATAGGCTCCAGAGTGTCATCCGCACAGAGTTATCCCTCACCACTGGCTGACCGTGGCATTATTCCGATGGGGACTGTTTGACTAATAAGCATTTTCACTTCACGAGTGCTGGCTGTAGTCAATGCTGCTGCTCTGGATATACACTCTTTATAGAGGACACCTTGAATTGAAAAAAAGAAAGGTGGCCAACACTATTAAAAGCACCCACTGGTCCGGAAAACACACTGTGATTTCATTACAAAAATCATATAATGGTCGTAAACACAATAACAAAGTTGCACTTTTGCTTGGAGAATTTGCAGCGCATGTAGAAGTGAAAAAGCCCTTTCAGATGATTTCTTTTTTTCCAAGTTATACTTGAATGCTCAAGATGTATCATTTTGCTTTCATTTGAATATCACAAAATCTTATTATAGTGGTAAACAAATATTTAATTGAGCAGAAGCGGAAGTCTAATAAGTGTAGTACTTGATTTTAAATATATTGTGTTGTTATACAAAGCAGAGACTCAACACCTTGTCCACACTTCAGTGGGTCAGCTAAGAGTCAGAAACACATACACCTGCTGTGCTTCCCCTCTGTTTGCTGTTTATCATAAAGATGTCAATTTATATAATGTATCTTGATGCGTGATGTGGATTTTGCATGAATATGGAACAAGCAGTACATTTGCTTTGGAATGTCCTCAAGTGAAGTACATGTATTTAAAAAAATAATGTAATGTAATGCATCATACATATTACCACTTCTGTGGTATAGACTGTAATCTGTAATTATTTGTTTTCAGTCTGCTTCATGTTCATCCTTGAAGGTTGGAGCTGAAGGTGAGAAGGAGAGCAGCATAAATACTTAAATATTGACCCTCTCAGTGCTGCTAAATTGTGCCTATTCTGACAACCACTCAATAAAAACTACTTCAGCTTTATGATGCTACCTGAGTGTTTACCTCCCACACACAGTTAAAAAATGCACATCACAAAATGACCTCTTTCTTTCCGCTCAGTCTGTGGAACTGAGCAGTCGCGGAGTTACTTGCAAAATTGTTTTTCGGTCTGTATTAATATTTATGTTGGTGCTGTAAATAATATTTGTTGCAGCCACCAAAACAAAATTCACAGCACTCAGCAAATTCAATTCTGAGAAGCAAATCTAACTCTGGATTTGGAGTTTTGTGCTGCCACATACGTTGCTATGCAGGTCCAGGTTAAAGTCTCAGTGAGGGGCCGGGCTCACCCTTGCAGACCACCCCAGCAACATCTTCCTTTGCTGTTAAGACTTCCCTACAGACAGTCTCTCAGCACAGGGAATCAGTCCATGGAGGTTTCTGCCATCAGATGGTGTATAGCGTCCCGCAGCCTCTCACGGTGGGGCTTTGGTAGAAGTTCAGCACACATGAGACACCATCATTTGAAAAACATCTGTCACTCTGACAAATAATAAGTGCACAGGGCCTCCAGGGAAAAGGGAAGTGCAAGCTCCATATTTTATTTCTTTCTGTATAGCACTGACTGTTTGTGTGTGGTGAACTGTACTTTATATCTAATGCAATGCATGTTCACACTGACAATTGACATTTTAAGGGCATTACCGTTGACAAAGCGACCTGTACAAATGAAAGGAAAAGGCAGAATGATTTATCAGGGGAGGGGGGCTGACGAAACATTTTGATTTACTTTTTTTTTATTCCTGGGTTGTTTGAAATGAATCCTGAATCCGTACACCACACCCCTGCTCCGGGCTGTGTGAGCTGTCTGCACAATAGCCTGATGACCTGAGATCAAGTAGGGCTATATCTCCCCAGGGCGCTCGCAAAGCCAAGACAACACTGCACTGCTCTCCTTTTCTAATTCTGCCAGTTCCTCCTGGCTTAATTGAGAATTTGAACAAACAAATTAATCATTGCAGCCCATAAAAATGACAGGATTCATGCAGTAGCATTCTTCATTCTCTCTAATTTGTTGTGTGTTGTCGTCCCCCACCCCTCTTCCTTGTGGCTTTTCACAAACCCCCACAGCATTTTTTGTGCTGAATCCGCTAGTTTACCCCCTTATGAAAATTACAAATACTTGTCAAGGTTAACGAGTTAATATTCTCATTCAATATTTATTTTATGGGCGGAAGAAAGCGTCTCTCTTCAGCGCGTCCTCTTCCAGAGCGAGGATACGTTTGTTAATCAAAATGACAAGGACAGTGTCCTTTTGATAATCCCCTGAATCATCGAGAATAAAAAATGAACTTTATTAATCAGCGGCCTCTGATTAATTGTCATGAAGTGTTGCTCATCCATTTCCCCTGCATTTCCGTAATTTTCACAGAAGCCTAACAATCTCCCCAATGATTTGAAGCCTTTTGAGCTGGCGTTGCATTCAGCAGCACAGCAAATAAATAGGCTGGGCAGCACACGCTTCTTCCTGGATGAGCTTGTGCACAGCAGACATCTACAAAAACACAATGCATTTTTATATAACTTAGTTTTCACCTCTGAGTTTGCATTTTTAAAGTGCCGTTGTCCAGAAACAGCAATACTGACATTAGCGTGAGTTTAGCAGCAGCCATCAGTCTGGCTTCATGTTTGCATCCTGCATCAATACTACAGTTTCCAACTTAATCTTTGAATGTGAGGCACAAATGTATCATCCACTCCTCTGCAGATGGAAACAACTGGGATCAAATCGATACATCTGAGTATAAATGGAAGTTGAGTGATGGCAACTGGACTTCTGTCTGTTGGGTTGAAACGTTTCACTACTGATTGAGAATCTTCACAGACATTTGAGTATATTACATTTTCTGATACTGTATCGATTCTCAAAAATGCTACAGCCAAATATAGTAATATATCGCCTTGCTTACAGCATCGCAATTTAACACAATCAATGTGGGACATTTACTTTTTGGTCTATCGGCCAAGATGACTGGTAAATCTACTGGCCAAGCTGATTTTTTACCCACCACAATAATAAGCTGCGTTTTTGTGTGTTCCACATGCATATTTTACTGAGATAATAAGTCATGCTGAAAACAAACCTGAAGATAAGTTGATGATAAATTGATTGTTATAAATTGAAAAGACAAAATACAACTTAAGAAATCAAGAGACAGTCAAAAAGTTGAGAAATGTTTACAAAACACAGATTACCTACACTCTGGTTGGTCTTTCAATGCCTCACCAACAAGTGATTCTCAAACCTGCGTGACCTATGTTCTCACATATATTACAACCCTGGTGTTTTTTTTTTGTTTTTTTTTTGAGAATAGTCAAAAATTGTAGATTAGAGGGGAAATTCAGTTTTTGGACAGGCTGTTTCGGTGGCTCGTCCAAAGACACCTCAGCATGTAGCCAGGATGCAAACCTTGGGGTTGAAAGACAACTGCCCTACCAATTGAGCTACATGCTGCCCCTATCATGGTACGTATCAAGATACACAAGCCTTTAGATAGCAGCTCAGTCCAGTAAAACTAGTACATGAAATCATGTCCTTAACAATTAACAACTCAGACAGAAGAAGACCCTTCGCACAGCAAAACATCATTGACAAATCTCTTTTTACTTAAAGAAGTAGGACAATTAATGCTGCATACATTGACGGTGTATATGATTAATATATAACACTGAAAGTCGTTTTCATAGTGGCTAGGGCAAGGTCGGGAAGCGGATGTAATTTACACAACCGTGTGAAGACATGTGCTGCTCATTTGCTCTGAAGTGATATCCATGAAACAGAATATACAAACGATGGGAAAGTTTCAAATCAGAAGGGCATCTCTCTTTATCTTGCTCAAAGTGTATTATTACTGAAGAAGGGTGGGGAGGGAGCTGATAAAGAGAGGATATTTCATGCTAAGCCCATTAATCAACCACCATCTATTTTACCATATTTACCTACAGTACAGTAAAAGTTATTATTTTCACATTCGGCTCAATATTTAAAAGTCTGGAGCGAGGGAATTACACGTTTAACGAGTGCATGCTGTGAATTCCAGCCTCTTCAACAGATTTAAGGAGGTTGGGTGGCTCACATGCAATTAATTGTGGAGGTGTTTTATCCATCAGGATGAATAATTTAAAGGGAGTGTTAATAGGTATGCTAGACTTGGCCAAAGGAACAGAGACAAAGTGTTGTTGAAAGACATTTCATTACTTTCCTCTGATGCCGCTCTTCATTTGTTCTCTCTTTTTTTTTATGGGTCAGTCTAGTCACAGTTATTTTTCTAAAAACAAGGCAATAATAATAATAATAAAATAATAATAAATTATAAAGGAAAACATATATGAACAAATTTAAAATATCAACTGTGTGACCATTAGATATGATTTGTTTAAAAACTACATCATGGCTCAGTGTCAGAATTATAATAACTGCAGCACAAAGGCAGAAGTTAAACTTTCCCCATAAATTAAAGTAAGTCTGGTTCACAGCACATGGGAACTAAAGTAAATCTGAGCAAGAACTTCGCCCCCGCAGAGTTACCTTTGAGAAATCTGGTTCATGTAACATAAATTGCTACAGGGAGGGCGTTAAAGCCACAAGCCATAATTTTTTGTCAACATAAATGTTAACTAAATTCTCATTAATAACAGTGGAGTTTGATTAATAGATTAAATCTGGCAGATCATAGTTAACAAAGATGTTTTCATTTGGTTTTCCCATCAGTGCTGATGTAAACAACCCTTTAGATGTGTCTGAATCATTACAATCGTACTTTCAAAGATCTAAATTGACACTTATTGATTCCAGATTGGATTATTATGTGATACATTATATGCTAAGGTTTTGCCTGTACTAACAAATTAATCAAAGTCCCTGAGTATGATTATGTTGGCTTGAATAACTGTGTAGTCTTTTAACATATAAAACCACAGTTTCTCTTTAAGGAAGCATTAAACTGATGAGACTTGAGACTTACACAGCTTTGACTGATTCCTTCTGTGTGCGTATGTGTGTGCACATATGTGTGTGTGTGTGTGTGCGTGCTCTGGTGGGAAACAATGTGAACTTCTCCGACTCCCACGTGCACAGAGGAATGACATCAGAAAGAAGTCGTCTCTGTCAGATGCAATAAAGGGACGTCCACAAGTGCACAGTTCCCCATCCTTCACACTTTGTGTACACCCAACCCCACAACATAAATTAGCTATGGTGACTACTCTCTTTTCAACAGTCATCCAGGGCGACATTAGATCAAGAAAAAGAAGCACAGAGGATGCGTTTAGAGCCAGGTTTCCCAAAATTCAAAACAGTAAATTCAGATGAGATGTTGCAAAATTAATTTCTGACAGTATCCTTTTCCCCCTTCTGTAAAGTGCATCTGTTAATTTTTCACAAAAGGATTCACAAATACATGAGTCCTTTTGTACGTTTTCCTTAGATGGAGATCTATGGCGCTGTGAACAAAAGACACTCCTTCAATGACAAGTGCCAAGTACATCAGCCAGTCCTTCTTTTCAAGTAATTCCAACCCTGGCTATTCAGGGTTTGCCCTGTGGCGAGACCGAGCACTTGGTTCTCCAGAAATAGCCATAGCTCATCTTTCACAAGGACTCAGGTCGTCTTATCACAGAGAGACATTCATTTGAATTTCTGTCTCTTCAATATGCCTGGCAATCATGATGCCCAGTTAATATTGAAGTTTAGGGAGCACTTGGTGTTGTACCCCGGCCCACCGCTCCTCTGCATGCTCTGCAGGAGCCACAAAGAACTTGTAACTTGACATTAAATATCTTATTGCATTACTATACCACTGCATATCTGCCAGACAGTCGCACCTCAGCAGCTCTGCACCTTGGAGAAATCATGATCCTCCACATGTGTTTACTGAGAGGATTCAATAGTTTGTCTTAACAAGCATTTTTCAATGGGTGTGCTCAAGTGCTGTATGCTAAATACTAAATAATTGCATTCCACTCAGTTTGCTGGCTTTGTATTTATTTATTGTCCACAGCACCTCACAGAATCTGAATCTTCCTTTTGTTCCCTGTTCACTGCAGAACTGCAAAACTGGCTTACCACATCTAATTAACACCCAAACACACCTTGACAACTTCTGCGTGACATTCACTCAGCTAAAATCCTTTTAGAATGACTAAAAAAAAAAAAGAAAAGAAAAAGAAAAATCACCAAAAAAATCCACACTTCAACTGAAAAGAGAGGCATTTTACTTGATAAATTTAAGATAAAAGACGTGGCAGTCATTTTCTCCCATGACATATTTGTTCTTTAACAACAAATCAATGGCTGTGAAAGCTTGGCACCTGAATACAGAACAATGGGGAGATGAAGCGAAGATTGTCTTCATTAGGCACATTAATATTCATAGAAAGTAGAAAATCTGACACCACAGAGGACTTGGTAACCTTTTCTCATATTAGATTTTTTTTTCAACTTCTTAACACAATTAAAGTCCAGCAATGACTTAATTAATGCGGCTTTCTGTCAGGCGCTTTAAAGAACTGTCAATTTGGCCCGGGTCTGCCTGTCAGCAGGGAAGAAAGACAGTCATCCCACTCTTACAGGAGACAGTCGGAATCACAGTGCCGGATAAAGTCACATTCTCAGACACCTTGCCAAATTGATTCTTTTAAGGGTTTTCTTGCAGATTACCATTTCTTCCCTCCTGTCTCTTATTCTGCACGAGTGTCAAATCTGAGAGAAAATCTAAATTCAGTTTTGGGTTCCGACTATTACCATCCTCTCCCATTGTGCTCGTTGTTGCTGATACCTTGTTAAATTATGGTTTGAATGAAACATTTCCTGAGCTCCAAATCAATTACCAGGATACGTGGGACACTCGGGCACGGTTAGAGCTCCTTGCCCTCGCAGTTATCAAATCAAGTTATCAAATCAACAGCATAAGCTCAGTTATTATGCATATACTCATCATGACAAACCTATAAGTAACACGTAATTTGGGTTGTGGTGCGAATTTCTTTGTTAATCAACCCTGGGTTTAGAGCTGTGCAGTACGAGGCTGGTACATTTCCATTTTTTTCCAAGTGGGAAGCCACAGGCTGTCCAAACAAGATGACAGTGCAAATGGATGCTGCTAATGACTGATTCTCCTCTTGCCTGGGTTTTGATCAAAAATAGCTCCTACTCTTCTCTCCCTCTGAAATGGCAGCGACCAAAATTGAGGTAATGGCCCTTACTTTAGAGGCTGACACAGCTGCAGGATTTCTTATCACTATGACTGAGATCCCTCTCACTTTATAATAAGTGAGCTGAGGCATTCAAGAAATGCTGAATTATTACAGCAGTGCTTTGAGTAGAACCAAAACAAAATTAAAGATGCACAATTTTGTTGGTATATTTTCAGGACTGTGCTATAAACGCCTCCCCTACCTTACAGAACGTAACTGTGAATGGTGTGAATTTAATATTAGGAGAAAAATGCAGTGAAAATCTGATTTTAACATTTATTTTCTCATTTATCTACTAGGTGTGATTGTGTGGGGAAGGGAGGGGGGGGCATGCACTGCCATTCTCCGTATTAATGAACCAATACCTGTGATCATTCTGCAGGAGGTGTAACTGGCTTGGCAGGTGTGCTGCCACTGGGAAACAGATTAAAATAGTCAGGGTTCCTTTCAAGGCTTGTACAGAAAACAATGGAGGCTTCACAAGGTAATCATGCCATTATATGAGACGGAGGGACTAATTGGAATTATACTAGAACAGGCAGGGAGCTCATTAAAACCTTGAGCACTACCTCATGATAAACAGTCACTTTAAGGGCTGGCACTAATATGATGAGGCAAAGTCTTTATTTCTCTCTTTTCAATGAACACATCTGATGTTTAAGCTCCTTATACTCACTCAGCAGGTATCATGTGAAATGTAAGACTCTTTAATTGCCACTGGAAATTAGTAACATGCTTATATAGAGAGCTGTTGTCGTCAGCACAGAGTGAGATCACTTGGGGTCTGTATCATTCTGAATTCTAGTAATATAATCCTAAAGTGCCTTTTCGTATTCCATATCATAGGATTTCACATGTTGTCATCTCCTTTTCAACATGCATTTTATTATTACAAACCGTTAATGTAACATATTCATTGTTAAACTCTGCACGTTACAACCCTATAAGACCTCACCAATACAATACCATAATAACACAGCGAGCTGGTTATGGACTCTGACAACCTGTGATTAAAATCAGACTCATTTTGCTTGATGAGAAATTGGCTTTACCCAAAATAACTTTATATCCCCCTGCTATCCAACCACAGTTCATTAGCTCCATCTTTCTCCAGCAGGATTCTTTGTGCCATTTTGACTGTATTCAAATCTCTTTAATGCCATCTCATGTTTAAAGACTGGCCATAAATCCCATATCAGTTCTTAATGACCACTGCCGGCCAGCCGGTAATATGTCATTGTTCGCAGGCGATCACCCAGCGGGGAATAGACCATGCCAGTCTTTGTAATTGCACACCCAGAAAGATTTATATTGCCATTATGCACACCCATAAGAAATAATTCAAACATATCATTGAAAAAAAACAGCCTGCACATTGCTGATCCCCAAATATCCAGTGAGTATAATATTCTACTGCTTCTGCTAACATGACTTTACTGTCTCATAGTAAAGATGTTCTGAACGATCATATTCCATATGTCTATTTATTAGCGATAGCGTTTCTGGAAGACTATGCAAAAGCTGTGTAGGAAAATGTAAGATGTCACATAACTGTAGGAGCACTACAGCAGGTAAGTGGCTGAAATATCCCTCTCACATCAATCAGCTGGTGCAGTATGCATCCTAAATAAAGTTCTCCATGTACCCCCTCGTTTTTTTTCCCTTTTTCTTTTTTTTCCTGAAGGTCCTTAATCCTTGGATGGCTCAGAGATGTGCTGACAGAAGACCAGGTTAGCTCAACTCCCCAAGTGTGCCGCCAATAGCTTTGTTGTGTCCTGGCTTCTCCTGAGAGGGGAGGCAGGTGTAGGCTGACGCAGGTTTGATCACCTTGGTGAATGTGGACCTCAGTGGCTTCTCCCGCGTCCATAGGGAGGACAACGGGGTGTTTGACTCGGGCTAATGAATTGCCTGCTTGAACAGAATTACATCATGCTTGTTTTCTTTAAAAGGATTTGACAGGTACTCAAATATGCTGCTTGACGTTATAATTTAAACTACGACAACGCATGAGGGAACAGATAGAAAATGCAGCTGTTGATTGATCAAATGTTAGGCTGCTCAGGATGTGCAGGATGTTTATTCATGAATATCAAGCATGTTACTCAATATACTTAGCGTTGTAAGGAAATCTACAGCTGTTAGGACTAGAAGATCGCTGGTCTCTGTTCGTTCTCTTTATTCCTGGTTAGAGGGCCGGAGAAATAGAGGGGGAAGTTGAAGTGCCCTGCTGAAGTCAGCCATCAAAAGCAGGCCAGTCATGCAGACTCCTGTTTCAGAGTCTACTGAGACCGCTCCCAGGGACTCTTTGTTCCTTTTCAACCAGACTGCTGCTGTCTCCGCGCTCAGGGGGCTCACTCACCAGTGACAGCCACAGTCAGATCATACCCCCACAATCAAATACAGTTTTATTAGATCTGTCTTGCAGAGCGGCACACCACTGCAAAAACATGTTTTGTTCTCTTTAACCTATTCCACCGGGGACACAAACCAACAGTGACACTGTCATTTGTGAGCATTGCAGTATGACTCCCTTGTGGTACAAATGTCAGATTATACTGTGCAGTACTAGTTATCCTCCCTAAATATAGCCTCTCTGGTATCGTAGCCTGTCGCAAGAAATTCATGGCTTTACACACATGGCCTTTAGTGGAGCCCCAGACACTGTCACAAACCTTAAGAAGTCGCCAGGATGAGACTAATTGTAAATTCATATCTGTCTGCAAACTCTCCTTGTAATTCGGAGAAGAGAGGCACCTGCCCCCAGCTTGATCCTGGCTCGTAATGTGTGATGTGCACTTTTCAGGCCTAGTACATATCATAAAATTGATTTGCAGATGGAATTTATTATCTCTTATTATGCTGGCATTTAAGTGGTGTATTACACTTAGGCACAGATATTTGAAGTATGATGGTTTAGATACTTGCAAAATTGTACTAGATTTAGAGGTTTAGATTTAGAGGTTTAAATAACCAGAATACAGTACAGTACAGAAATGACTCACTCTTATGAGCATGTTTTTTCAAAATGTTGCAATTATATTGAATTATACAAACTCTGGTTGTTTGAATACAATCACTGACTGTGTTTCGTTCTGCTCCCCTAGCATTATCATAGCTACAGTATCTGTGCTTGTAATTGCTGAACAGCAAATTATTTAAAAGCTGCACTCACTTGTTTATTAAAAAACTTTTCACTGCATTAGTTAAACTTAAGAGGAGCAACTAAAAGATGAATTATATATTTGGATTAGGGCCGGAACTTTAACACTTATTTGCAAATTCTAAATTACAGAAAAAATATTGCGTTAAAAAATTAACGCATTTAATCGCACTTTTCGCCACGCCATGAGCGGTACAGAGAGCGGGGCGCGACCATGTAGAGACAGAAATGCCATCATGTAAATAAGATAAACGACAAAAGGCTGTTTAGTTTGTTTAACAAAAGAACAAGATACAGACCTGTTTTACAGGACAGGTAACCTTAAATGACTTGTGTTGTGATCTGGTGCTATATAGAAAACAAATTAAATAAAATGAACTTGACCTTCAAGGGAGGAAGAGGGTGCCGTTGGGGAGGCGGGGTGCCCCCTCTGATATAATGCTGATATAATGGTGATATAATCGTAGGGGAAAAGCTGCTCTATTTTGGAATTTACTTGAAATAAAAATATAATAAATATTTTTCAAGACACCAAAAGTTCTTGAGGTTACAAAGTCTTTTAAAAAGTTTGAACACAACTATAATTGTACTTTGCACAAATCGCCTAATCTGTGAATGTAGTAGACTGATTTTGTTGTTTAAGTTAACTTATGTCTATTCCTTAAATCAGTCATCAGCCAAAATGTACTTGAATAGAAAACCTTTACTTATTGTGTCAAATATTGCCAATCGATTAAAATGCGATTAATCAAGATTAATTAATTACAAAAGCCTCTAACTAATCTGATTTTTTTTTTATTTGTGCCCACCACTAGTTTGAATACTTCTTAACATTTAGAGGATGATTTGAGGGAGACAGTTAACTGCAGAACTGTTGTAACTAGAGGGTGTTTTCTTAACACTGGTTATTGCTTATTTAGTCATGAAAAAACAGAGAAACAATTAAGATTTGAAGCCGAGCTTTGACAGGTTAAAGGGTAAGGTTATCAAAGGCAGATATCACTGTAACATGACCATCAGTTCTTTTTGAAAACCTGCTTGTTTTCCTCTTATATGATACTTAAGATAATTCACAGGCTTCTTGTGCTGTTATCACAGTAGCAAATGACACACAAATGGCAGGTGAGGTCACAACCACAAGGTGAACAAAAACATCATTCACGTGACCAGCATCACTCGTATTCTATCACACACAGACACATATCCAACAGCATTTCATCTACTGACAGGAACTTTGAGAGGTTGTAATACATTTATCTGACTGTTCAGTGTCAATTTTTAATGTTCATTTGCTCTTTTAAAAATCTACAAAAGTTTCAGGTCACTTTGGATTTTATACAAAAGGAAATTATTTTGTGAGTAATAAATAAAACCTTACACTAATGAGATTACCTCAGGGTTTTCTACTGTTAACTTTGGATTGTCTTTATGAAACTTGGGATTTTTTAAACAATAATAATCTTGTATTATTACTGACAAGAAATTGTTGAAAGCAGCATATATTTTTTCCCTTTTCAGACATGCAGCCCTATAAATAATCAAGGCCTTCTCTGATCCCTCAGAGCAATTATCTGTGTTCTTTGACAGCCACAGGCAGCAGCAAACTGACAGGCCTCCATGAGGGAGATGTTGTGTAAATTTTATGAGTGACAAAGGAGATTAGTAGAGTGACTTTGTACATGCAACTTTGACCTCCTTGGAGCCATCGTGTAGGAAGGTGAGCAAGGGCCAGAGCTAGTTCTATGCTTTTTGGTTTTGCGCCGAATCTTGAATTAGCGAAGACAAATATGTTGAGAATCGTGCATTAGAGTTTAGGAAATGTAAAATGTGTGAAAAAGGTATTGCAGAAAGAAAAGAGTTCAACAACAATATTACCATCTGATGTCAAGCAAACTTGCAACATGTCACTTATACTTTTTGTGTATGTAGGGAATCTCAATCACTTCGCAAAGTGTGTTTACATCAGTCTGTTGTCATATTTTGGCAGATGGCTGGGGTATTGTGTTGGATTTGGGGCAAAGCAATACTTTTCCTCAGATATAGTGATTCTGGAGAGGCACTCATCAGTTAAATAGCAACCTGCCTCAGTGATTTCTGTCTCTGAAACTCCCCTTTTATCATACTCCTATTGTGTGCTGCTACTGACGGACCAACCCTAAGCATTCTTTGCTCAGATTTACCGTTGATGGTCTTTCATATAGTGATTCTGCTCAGAGGGGCTTTGTTCACCATAAGTGCAGAGCCTGTGATTTCAGCATGAATGTATGTCTTGCCTCCAGCTCTGTGATTGTCAAGGAGATTTGATAGAGGCATCAAGCGCATGTGAGTGAAGGGGAACATGGTCCTGCCATCATCATCACCCTTGTGTTTACCCAAAGTGTCACAGGGCTGATGTCACCCTGAGAGAGAACAGAAGAGGTGGGCCCTCGGCGGATTCCTCCACGTCTCTATCCATCTGTCTGCGTGAGTCTGTCTCTCTGGACATGTTATGGGAAGCGATGATAACGAGGGGGGGCGGGTGTGCGGAGTTCAGTGGCCACACAGCATTGCAAATCTCCCTGGCCATCTTGCATGGCTCACGCTGTTCAAACAGGTTCCACGCCGGCTTGTGTCTTGTCTTGTCAAGTGGCTGACATTCTGATTTAATCAACATCCACGCCTGCCAGATGAATTAGATCACTATCAAAAATGCACAGGGAGTGCCATGTCCCTCACTTGTCAGAACCAAACTCATCTGCTCATTTATTTATTACATTCTCCAGCAGAGGAGCATTGTAGAAGTGTGAGCTTAAGGCTGACTGTCCTTGGTGCTTTGTTAAACTTGGATGAACCCCAGAGACCTCTATAATTTCATCTCCAACTTCATATTGAAAACACATAATGGTGATCCAGAGAAGAAAAACAAACAGAGCATTCCTTCTGCCGCTCTTCTTAACATTATCGACTACAATTTGTGAAAGACAAATCCATATGTGTTTTAATTCCTACTCTAACTGGTTGGTAATAAATCTAAAAATCCAGCTGCTCTGGAATGATGTGGAGATATTCTTTGTTTTTGTTTGATGAATGACAGGGGAATGTTTAGATAAATGTGTTGACTGGGAATTATAGAAGGCCGCACCTATTGCTTCTTGTTTTTTTAGGTTGCTGCAATGATTAAAATAAATGGGGAGGTTGAGTGCACACTGGCAAAGTAACTGAGGGCAGCATGATAATCTAGAGACAGCTGAAAAGGACTGCTGTGGTGTTCACTTGATTGTATCAACGCCAAACAGTTCATTCCCTGAATGGAGATCATTTCTGGAACTAAGTACTTAGTGAGAAAATGCGTTCTCTTATGTATATCACTGAACTGAGGCTTTTTCATTAAATTCACTATTTTGTTCAATATTTGAAAAGATTACAAACCAGTGGTGGGGCCTGAAAGGCTATTGAATTGATACTCATTGGACAATGGTATATCAAAGTGATAGCCAAGTCTGAGAAATCCATTTCATTTCAAGCTTAACAGGATTACTGAGTTTGATGCTTCCTGTGTATAATTGTGAGAAAGAGAGGATGGTATAGGGACGGTTCAGTGTGTTCCTAATGTGAGTGTATGTTGCGTGAATTATCAGAGGGAGGACGTCTGTGCTTTAGCTGAGCTGAAGAGATTCAGATTGAGATGTCCACTCACGGCTCACTGGTTTGATATTTCCATCATCGACAGCAAAGGAGACTCTGACAGTTGGGCTGTACAAAGCCAGCTGTTTTCATGGTTTGAAGCGTCCTGAACGTGCACCCAAGTTGAAGGATTGGTAGGAGATTATTAACCAAAGTGACACCCAGAACGCAGGCATCCACTGTTGGAAAATCACTGGCACTCTCTCTCACTCTCTCAGTCGCTCCCTTTCTCACTCTCTAATTTTGGAGCTGAAGCAAAGTGCTCCAGTGTGTTTGTGTCAAAAGTTCTAAATTGAAAAGAGCGATAAAGTAGGAGGAAGATTATAAATAGATAAACACACATCTGTGGACTAACAAAACAACAACGAACCAAAGTGGGTAAATAATAACTGTTTATCAAATGATTTGAAAATGAAAAGAGATAAATCACAGATTAGACTGTTGTCATGAAATGACTATCATGTCGGAATAACTCAATATTACAAACACAAACTGTCTGGTCTCCATTAACACAGCGTATCAGGATCACAACCGGCAAATAAATATCAATTTTACTGTATTTAGCTGGTTATGACACATTTGGTAATTAAAATATTGGTAACCTGTCCAGGGTGTACCCTGCCTCTCGTCTGTATGATAGTTGGGGTAGGCTCCAGCACGCCCGCAACCCCTACGGAGATGAAGCAGTTCAGAAAATGGATGGATGGATGGTAGTAGGCATAAATGGAGGGTGTATGATGTGCACTACTGAAGCGCCATGACATGAGTTTGATTCCAGAGTTCCATGTGAGGTTGGGTATAGACAACACGTAAGGTTAGAAAAAGAGAAGGGTCTCTTTTACCCATTTTCTACCAAACTGATTACAGGGCTGCTTTGGAAGGAGTGCTTAGTTTAGGACCATTTCTTTGTGTTTCCACAGCCAAAGAACCTATTGCATCAGGTTGGCTTGACTATCATGACCAACAAGATCAACTGAAGCTTTGTCTTAAAGATAAAAATAAGTGTATTATATTTTAGATTTGTTTAACAGGAGGGTGACTGATAAAAATATAGATATTGCTAATTAGCAAGCTAACTGCTAAAGCTAACATGGGCTAACATTAGTTTTAATAATGAAAAAGTATTAAACATAATCATGTACATAGCGATTACAATAGCAGCGAATACATGAGTACACAATATATGAGTGTTTGGATGTGAGTTTAGGCTTTCAATCTTGTACAGAGACACTGTAATGGTGGTTGTTGTTGTGGTTAAAGATAGTAGTGCTGTGAACCAGATCCGTAGTAAATTAAAGTGTTGGCATGGCTCTATGGTAGCTCTTGAGCCTGTGGAAAAGCAAACCGGT
>OMLM01002785.1:149809-167636 GCA_900302695.1 Helostoma temminkii
CATTCCGATTTTTTTTTTTTTTTTTTTTGGTTTTCCTCTCACTCTCCCCCTCTGTCTCTTGTCCTTCTCTTTTATTGCTTTGTACAGCAAAGCACCATTACTGATCCCTTCCAAAGCACAAACTAAAAATCTATCCCGTTGTCATTTGCTGCACCGTGCCATCTATCATCGGGGGTGCTTGGCAGCGTCTCCATACGAGAGAGGAGGTGCTGGAACAGGAGGTAGAGTCAAGGACTTTCACGCGCAACAAAAAACTTGTCACAATTATTTATGGCTCTTGCTGGGACACATAATAGGACACATCAAACTGCTGTTTTTTTGTGTGATGAGCGCCCTCACATCGCTGGCTCCCTTGTCGAAGTGGGTCACAGGCATCTCTTGCCTTACACATACAATTTCCAAGACAATGGCGGAGCACTTGGGGAAGTGACAGTGACAAATACTGGAGCCCCCACGGAAAGCTGGGCAGGCTGTTACATGAGTGATTGCGCCAATAATCATGCGGAGTCGTCACGTGTCTGTGGAGCAGGAGGGAGATGGGCAGCAGGGGTGGCAGGGGGTGGGAAGACACAGAGCGAGAGAGGAAGAGAGAGAAAGAGAGGGAGGGTGTATATAAGTGTGTGAGAATAAGACAGGGAGGAGCTGGGGGAGAAGCAGGCCTGTGTAGAGAAGTGGCTAACAGGTCCTGGCAAATCATTTTTTATTTCCTTATCATCCATCTCCCAGTTCCTCCCCTCAGATGAGTTGCTGCTAAATGACTGTCACTTTGGACGGTGCTGTGATATGTTCTGCTGTAGCACCCGTAATTGGGAAGGGGTCACCAGTGCCTGTTTCTCTGCGTGACCTTTCTTAAACTCGGCCGCCCAGGGAATTGGGCAGAGCCTCAGATTAAATTACTTCTCCAGCGCCTCGGCCCTTCACCTTAAGTGCTGGCACTTGGCTCCAGTTCATGGGAAAGAAGCCCCCTGCTCTCGCTTCAGCGCTTCAGGCTCCAAGCACAGACTTGCCCCCTTTGCCAGCCTGAGCTAACAGGAGAGAGAGCGTCGACGGCCTTTGCTGTGGATGTATAGTACTGCACATACAAATACACTTCCAGATGACCAGTCGCTACATTAAACTGGATCATATTTAAGTACCAACTGGTGGGATGTTCACAACAAAACTATAATAAACATTGTATTTTTGGCAGGGTGATATAGGATGTAGCATATTGTGCAGGCTTTCTTTGTTTCTTCTGTTAGTAAACAACAACAAAGAGTTAAATTTGAAATCATCATCTCGCTGTCAACAATATACCCCCACCTCCTCCTCGTCACCACTTAAAAAATGGCACATTGACCTGACACAGCAATGTGAGGAGAGAGGCAGCTATTCACTGCTCTGTTAGATATGATATAATGAGACGCCACTGCTCTGAAAGACTGACGGAAGAAAAAACACCACCCAATTGTTCTCCAAACATTGTGGGGACGTCTAAATAAAAGTGTCACATTTTGGCTCGCTATCATGCAAATTAATGGCATATCTGACTGTAAAATAGACATTATGTGAAATCAAATCATCTCCGAAGACATAAAAATGCTCTGATCAAGTGTTCGTCCTCCCCTTTGAAAGCTTCCAACAGCTCAACTACCTCCTAAATTACTTTGGGTGTCAACAGACAGCTATCTGCAAAGAGGGCATGTTTTCCCACATAATGACAACTGATAGCTGGTGTCAGACAGGTTATGCTTTTCAATTTGCGTCTGGCAATAATAACAATTACAGCTCATGCAAGTCCTCATTACTTTACAGTATGGATTCATTTTGTTGCACATATTTCCCAAAACACCCATCTCCACGCCCTTCATCTAAGCAGCAGGTAGGATGACAGAGAATAGAAAACAAACCGGTGAACTTTGTTATGGTTGACCTTTGACTTTGAGAGAAATCAGTGCAGCAAGAATTGCCCTGATGCACCATCGTCAGTGCTGAATTTATAGGGTGTGACATCAGTATCTTAGATGTTGTTTTCAACGATATAAATTATAAAAAGAATAAGGAAATTTAAAAAATATGGCATATTCAGGGTTTTGGTTTTTCAGTGAGACAGATTCTCTACTTAGCGGACACGATCTTATTGTGTCTAATTATAACAGAAGTCTTAATCTAGTAGTTTTAAGTACAACAGCAGACCTTCCAGGCTCCACAGGTGATGTAGCATAGCTTTAGAATCAGAGGCCTTTGACTCAAAGTACAGTTGGGTACAGAAATGTTCGGACAATGACAGAGTATTTTGCCTTTATACACCACCACCAGTACACCTCTATTTTCAGGAGCGCAAAGGTACAGTATCTGCACAATTGACTTCCTTCATTAATTCAAAACAAATGAAACTGATAAAATATCTGGAGATGATATCAAGTATTGAGTTGCCATTTGGCAGCTGTTTAACTGGAGTTACCAATATGATGTCGAAGGAATAAGGCCATCATCTGGCTGAAAGAAACTACATTGATCTATAAGAGAGGAAGAAAAAACTTAGATGTGGCCAAATCAACAGTTTGGTACATTGTTAAAAAGAAATAAAGCACTGGTGAGTCTGGAAGACCACACAAGACAACTAAAGTGGATGATTGCAGAATCCTTTACACTAAAGGAACATGGTGATGTTCATGGCTTCAGACAGTCATTGACTGCAAAGAATGAAGTTTGAGTTTGAGTTTTTATAATTATTCTGCACCGACACCCTAGAATGCATGTGAATTTTTGCATTAAACCAGCAATATTGATATTATAATTTCAATTTGAAATGTGTGTTGTGGGGCACTAAAATGTGCCTGTAATGTAACGTAACTTATGACTTTCCTCTATGACTGTGTTCATTAGTAACTCCATGTTGTGTTTTGAATCACTGGGTAACAGACTGATGAAATTACAGCACTAGTCATCACTGTGTGCTTTGACAGTCTGGTTATTTTCCATCAGCACAACCAGGCCCAAACAAAAGAGAGCTAAAAGCTAGACCTCAGTCCTCCACTCACAAAGTGAGTGAGAGCTGATGATGATTCAGCAGGTGCCAAAATAACATCAGGAAAATGATGAGTTGGAAGCTATGCTACCTTTGCCAAGCAAGGTTAGCTGACTTTCAGTGTGGGATGAATGGAATACAAACCTAGACTAATGGACAAGTGGACTCTATCTGTATGAACTTTCGTGGCCTCTTGTGGTCATTCATATTTGGTATACCGCCAACTGTACCTTAAAATACAAAAATTTTATGTTGTAACCTGGCAGACCAACTCTAAAAGTGGGTCATTATAGCAACAGCACATCCATAAACAGTAAAAGATGGTTCAGTTGAGGGTCATTGCTTCTGTCACTGAGCACAGCCTCTCATTTTCTCTGCCTGGCATCCAGCCCTACAAGTCGGTGCCCTCAGTTTAGAGACTGGCTTGGCGTATACAACAAAGACAGACATGTCTGGGCTCCATTTGCTATTCCGTGGTACGAGACCCATCCAATATGAAATGTTTGTTTTTATTCTATGACATGAGCTAGGGAACTGTCCATCTGACAGGAATTTCCCCTAAACTGTTATTCCAGGAGATAAATTAACCTGTTCATCATCTTTCTGTCTTTCTATCTGTACTTCTAATCTCTCCTCCATTCTACTGCATAAAAACTTCCATTCCTTAAAATTACAACCTAATAGATATTGCATTTTATCACAGATATTCATCACGTGTTTTGACCCAGATTGCAATCCAAATAATTCAGAATGTCTTCTATAACTTTAATATCAATAATTTTATTGATATGATTTAAATAAATGTTTACCTGGGAGAGTAAAACATTTTGGTCACAGGAGACAGTACAGGTGTTACATGGTGTAGGCTGTATAAAACACAACATCCCACTTTAATTCTTACCTGTCATAATGTTAATTACTTGACTTTAAGTTAGCATTAATTAATGTCTGCTGCTGGTGATATTTCTCATTTTAACCACCCAGATAAATGGTCAGCAACAGTTAAAGTCACAATACTCAACTTGAGCTAGTGCTAATGCGAGACTCTCTGCTCCAACCAGTCCTCCTTTAAAAACCACCATATTACCATGTTCATGTCTAATTTTAGCATGCTAACACGCTAACATTTGCTAAATGGCACTAAAAGCAATGCATTTCATTCTTATAATATAAATCCAAATAATTCATGAGACATTTAACTAAAAAACCACAATTGTGATCCTTTGATTGCCAATATTGGAAACGTTGGGGGATCATCAAAGTCAGTAGATCTCTTCACAACACAAATGCCTGTACAAAAAGTCATGCAATCCATCCAATAGTTGGATGTCTAGATGTTTAGACCGAAGGGTTGCACCAATTAATTCAGACAAACCACGCATATTAATAGAAAAAAAAAATCACTGCACAAATGTGCAACTGCTGTCTGTGTGGCAGTAATTAGGTTGAGGTTCATCAGTTTTTTTTTATATGATTTGCTTATGACCATAGAGTGTACTGTACCTATGTGTGGGGTGACCCAAGGCCAGTGTCATTTGGTGCAACAAGTCTTCAAAACCACAGATTCTTCTGTTTGCTTCTGTAAAGTTAATCTACAATGATGAGGAATTTTCTGATGTCAGTAATAAACGCTGTAAGTAGTCAGCACTGAGGCATGTTTGGGGGATTTAACATATTCCTCCAACATTTTTCTTAATTCTAGTCGACATCTTCCAGCGGAGGGATTGCATTGCACTGACATCCATGTGTGTCTGCTCCTTTTAAACACCATCCATGTGTGGCCGGAGCCTCACTTGACAATGACACAGAGTGATGCCCCCTCAAAAGCAGAGAGAGAGAGAGAAGAGGGAAATCTGTGATGAATCACGTTCCATGGAGGGAAAATGTGTTAAATAGTACTTGGACACTGCAGCATGATAATTTTCTATCACAGCAGCCTATAAGTATCTGACAAGCCCTATGCTGACTCTGCAGTCTGTTACAAAATGGCAGGCGTGCCCTTTTATCTCGGTACATGTTTCACAGCAATTGGACAATCAGCCACTGCAGTGAAAATCCATAGTATTGATCGGCCTGTATCTTCTCTATAATTCTCCAGCAGGAAATCCCTGATGACAAATTATATCTGCACCAGTTTTTGATTGGTGCTTTGATGTAAGCGATCTCCAAGGGCAGGCTGAGGAACTGGTTTAGGCTTTATTAACTGAGTCTAACCTCGCTCTTCCTCGTCTCACACCTGCCCAGAGTCAGAACCTTCTGTCAGACAGTCACGCTGCAGGCAGCTGCTCAAAACTCTGTTAGCCAGTCTGAATTTACAGCTGCACATACAGGCCATCCAGCGTCATCACAGGCAGAAACAAAGGCAGAGTTTGGAGGGATAGCTGGCTGTGAAGGTGACTGTCTGCCTCAGGTGTCTAGACTTGAAGAACGCACACATGCCAATACACGAGTGGCACAATAAATCTCACATTAGATATCACACAACTTTTTTCCTGTTTATTTCTAGATCAGAGGAAAGTCATTGCTGTATTTCATTACAATTTATAACATGCATACTATCCTGAGATAGTTGCTGCTTTTTACTGTGGCTTTGTAAATTGTGCCGCAGTGTGAAGTTTCAGTTTATTGTCAACGTATGCGGCCATTTCATTCAAGCAGGTCCCCAGTTCCTTGTTTTACATCTGCCGTAACGAGGCCTCTTACAGTGGAGCTAGCTTTCTTTTAAAACCTGCTGCTTATGAATGTAAAGTAAAGAAGAGGAAAACACAGCACAGTACAAATTAAATGTGATAGTCTTGTCTATTGATTTTAAACAAATACATATGCTCTTCCTCACTTACTGCTTTCAGCAACTGATGTGTATAAAGAGCCTTATCTTTATGCACTATGTACTAGTGCCTTTCCTCAGTTGATAGACCTGACCACAAAGCATTGCTCAACACACTGGAGTGCACACATCAAGAGGCCTCTTCTAATCCCGCCAGGGTGCTTAGCAGGCATCAAAACTGGCGCAGAACTTTTCCAAAATCCACTGTCATAAATCCGATGATTTTTGAAAGCAGAAGGGGAAAGAGAGAGAAAGCCCTTTATTGGAGAGTCGGGTGTGTGTGAGGAAGGAGGGGTGGATAATGTTGGACATAATCCAGCCTCTGACAGAGGAGGAGGGGAGCCAGCATCGTTTACAGAGAGGCATATGCTCCCTCTCTTCAGACAGACATGAACTACAGCAAAGCAACCTTTTACCAGCCAGTCAGAGAAGGATAATCTTTCTCCTCGCAGCACAATGCAAGGAGATTACATGGAGAACATGTCAGTCTGCACTGGATTTGCTAGACACAAGATCTCTTGTCCCTATCGATTTGCAGGCTGCTCATTCATGTTTTCACACGGGTCTCACAGGCATAGAGGGCAATTGCCTATGGTTGGGGAAGCAGCCATTCCTTTCTGTGTTCTCATCCTCTTTGTGTGATTGGGTGCTTCTCTTTTGTGTGTGTGTGTGTGTGTTCCTAGCGTTTGCTCATACATGAACGCTACGGTGTCAATGTAACACCTGCTCCCAGAAAACGCGTTTTGTAATCACAGGATAGGTTAACCTCGACACACAGACTGCAGATGTTGTAATCCCTGGTGCTGTTCTGTCGTTCTTGATTTGCTACGGCACAAGCACAATCATCAACCTCATTTTAGGGGTTATAGTTTTCCCTAAAGCTTTGCATTATTAATCAATTATTACATTGCATGTCCTTATACAAATAACAGAAGCTGCTACGGTTTACACTCTGCTGGACCCAGCTGGTTAGGACTTTCTCCATCATAAACAGGCGTCTTTGTGTTTTTTCATAATGGACTGCAGCAGTTTAACTGACGCAAACAAAGCTCTGTTGCTGTTAAGTAAGCAGCTCATGGAAGTATAACACCCTGGTTACATATGCAACTCAACACCTACACTGTTCTGACAAGTTGGGAAACCATCCTTTTAAGTGGTTGGCAGTAAACCGCATGTTCCATAATGAAGCTGTTAAAGTACAAAGCAACAAATTATAACCTAACGATGACATACACTTACTTACAGTGGCAAGAAAAAAGTATATGAATTATCTGGTTTTCTGCATTAACTGGTCATGCAGCACTACATAAGGCTGTGTGAAGTAAAAAAAGAACTGCATGCTAGTTGTGAAGTACTGGGGAGGTTGCTTTGCTTGTGACTTGTGGCCTTGCTGCCTCACACAGCTTCTCATCATGGAGGTGGAAAATTAAGTCTACGGATAATGTCAGAGTATGTGTCGTCTGAATCTCAACAGAATTTGGTGATGCAGCAGGACAATTATAGGTAAAGCTGGATTCAGGCTTCTACTTCAAATCTATGTCTTGCAAAGGCACCACATAGACACAGACCCTACACCGTAGCTTACACCACAACATGTTGTGCACCTCCCAAAAATTTTAAACTACACATCACGGCAACAACGTGACTGCAACAACTATGAGTGGTCCCTCTCAGTAGCATTGCAGTGATCATATCACCATCTTCTCTCTTCTGCTGCTCAACATTTACTAGCTCTAAGCCCAACATGATCTGCTGAGTTTCAGTATAAGTTTCAGTCACCATTGTTTGTAGTACATCAAATCAATTAAGTCAACACAGTGGCAACATGGTTCAAAACATAGGAACCCTGCCAATTATTGTGTTATTTAGCACATTGTGTTTGTCCATACTTGTGACTGAGATGAAAATCAGGCCACATCACATTTTATGACCAATTAAAGGAGAAAATCACATAATTTCAAAGGGTTTGCATAGTTCTTCTTGGCACTATATATTAGCACATTACTTACATGCTGTCTCATATAATGAAAATTACAATAATCTGCTATAAACTTTGTTAAAACTTTCTTCCAGAGAAGTTAATGACACAAAGTAGCAAAGTCTGAACTGGTGAACTCTTGGTTCTGAATAACAAATGCCCTCCATATTTTATGGAACTCTGACGAGGGCAGATTAAGGCCCACAGCAGTAGACTTCGAAAGAGGAGTCCAGTCGACTCACAATGCCCATTTTAAGAAGCAGAAAACAAGAAGTCCTCACTCATGC
Source organism: Helostoma temminkii (assembly GCA_900302695.1). Classification (NCBI taxonomy): domain Eukaryota; kingdom Metazoa; phylum Chordata; class Actinopteri; order Anabantiformes; family Helostomatidae; genus Helostoma; species Helostoma temminkii. The sequence goes on from OMLM01002785.1 coordinate 157,912, forward strand.
GTTTCTTTGTGATCAATATGCTAACTCGGGGAATGCTAAAATCGAGGTGGATGCTTGACAAAGATGGATAGATTTGCACCGTCCGTGAAATGTCACTGATTCAGTGGAGGATGTCACCTCAGGATCGCTCGGCTGTGTGATAAGCCTGACACATCAGCTTGGGGTGGAAAGTGGCGTGGCGCCACTCTCTCGCTCTCTCTTGCTGTCAGAGCAGACGGATGACAGCGACCACCGCGGCTGCAGGTCCGGTGGGACCCAGGTAAAAATGAACACAATTAAAAAAATGGATGAGTTGCAATCTGTGGAGAAAAGTCGATGTGTGAGGTTTCGGGTGGTTAGCGACTGAGTGGTCGCAGAAATACAAAATCATTAATTTCAAGTGAGGGTTGTCAATCTAGATCTGATAGAAACACTCAGAGCTGCAAAAACTTCTATTATTGTTGTTATTAGTTCCATATCAAAGCACTTTTGTTTATTTGCAAAAAGAATTCATCAAGAATACATCACTTTCATTTCCAGCATGTCAGACACTCCTTGATAGACACTTCACTGGTAATGTGAACAAAGCTCTGTCATTTTCCATAGATAATGTAATTGCCATAGGGAGTGAAGCCGTAAATACGGCAATAACGGTTTCAATTTGACTGCCTTCTTCTAGAATTTGACCCTCTGTGATGCCCATATTTCCCTATGCCCCGAGGCAAGCGCTCAGAGACTCTCTCTATTTGTTCAAGATCAAAGGTCTGTCCAACAACAAGAAGCACTGACAGGCTGCTTTGGCATATGTTGGGCCCATCTATTGGAGCATGGGGAAGGTGAGAGAGTGAGAGCTTTCCCTCATCACTCTGTCAGAAGGGCTCGTCTCCCGAGACTGTGGGCCAGTTTGTGTGGTCAAAACAAGAGAGTCGCACAAGAAGGAAAACAGCAATCACTAGAGTGGTGCTTCAGACTGACCCATAGCTTGACCTACTGTCAAATTCCCCACCTCGTTCCATTCTGATGCTTCCTTTTGGCTGGTTTCAACTGATTGGTTTTGTTTTGCCTTGCCTTTTCCAAGTTGTACCGTCGTTTCACCTACAGGCAGTAGGGATCATATCTCTTATTGTTACCCAAAGATTCTCACTGAATTCCTGTTGTTTTCTGAGGAGAAAAAAAACACCACAAGCCGACAGAAGACAAAGCACCATCCACCCACAGGATCCCAGGTAACTAATAGCCCAGGTCAAAGTTTGTCCTTTTATTTATAATCCTCAACAGCGTGAAATATGAAGGGGTAGATTGAGATGCATAACTTCACCCCCTTTTGTTGAAGCAGGAAGCCCTCAGACACCAAAAATGATGAAAAGCTTTGGCTGAGAGGTAAACTATTAATAGACTCCTCCACCTGAAACTGTCACGGTGATCCCTGCTCTACAGCCCCACATCCACACCAGAAGCACCTTTCAGGGACCTGTGAAGGGCTGCGGAAGAAGGGCTATCACATATGCTGAGGTGCACACAGCACCCACTGTACAGAAGGCACGTTTATCTGGAGTCCAATATGTTTCATAATTGATAGTAGCATGCATGTGTCAGTAACTCAGTGATGGGAAAGCAAAGCGTGGGCGTGCAGATATTTCTTCTTGTGCTGATTCTGGGTGTATTAACTGCAAATCTGTTACAAAAGCCCAAAGTGTTGTTGAGTCAAATAGAGGATGATAGTAAAACAGACACGCCTGCATTTTTCATGGCCAACTAATTAGCCATTTCCCCTAAGAAGCACAATAAGAGCTCTTGTGTGTGTGTCACTGCCGTCTGCTGTGCATCATGAATAAAACTCTCATTTTAAATATTTTGGGGACAACTTTCGGGATGTAAATCAGCCAGCAGTAAAGTTATGTCACAGGAAAAGTCAGTGCCCGTAGCAACCGCATTCCACAAATGATCATTTATTACACAACACTATTTTTAAAGGGGGAAATGGCAGCCTCCCTTTGTCAAACCTAACAAGGGAATAGCTTTCAGGTGCTTATACCACTATAACTCATCTCAGTGACCTTTTGAGCAGGAATTAGGGCACTTTCATCCTTGCTCAGGTGCTTGTTGGAGTCCATTAGCATTTTTAAAAAGTGCTACAGAGTGTAAAGAAAAACACGGAATCTTTCATTAATAGACCTTGTGAACTTTAACATGTTCAGTAAATTATGAAAAATGACCTGATGAGGGATGATAACAGCACTGCCACAGAGTTAACTTTAAAGCACCATCTACTGAGTAACAAGTTGTACTGTGTTTTTTTTAAATCTCATAAATGTGTCTATTTTTACAATGTATTTCATATTGAAGCCAAAATCCATGACAACTACACTTCGCTTCGAATGTTCAGTTTTTCCTTTATCATTGTTCTCCAATTGTTCTTCAATTCAGCATGCTCCTCCTTCAGGGAAATTACACAACCAAACCAGCTAATCCCAGTCGTGGCGAGTGCGATTCCACACAAGCAGACCAAATTAAACATCTGACTCAGACTGCTGAGAGAGACAGGACGTACAGTCGTCTAACCCATTCTCTATTTTTGAGGCTTCTAAATAATTCATGGATAAAACAAAACACGACAAATACCTTGAGACGCACGCTACCCGGTAAGTTAATCCCACAAAATGAAATAGAACTTTATCTTGCAGCTCAAATTGAAGTGATATTAAAGTGTGAAAGAGAACACAAACACTGCAACAAATTACAAAATGCCAGGGGGACCAACGGCAGTATTGCAGAGGACCAACAAATACCATTTCATTTTAGAGTGTGGGACGCGCAGTTCAGTGCTATCGCTAGTTGGAGTCATCACCTCCAGTGTCATATATCAAATCATGTGGTAGCTGCTGATCAACTTGGGTGATTCACAGTTGTGCACAGTCAGAAATAAATATCACACAATCAGCAAAATTTCTGATTTATAAAACTAAAAATATCAACAGTTCCCAAGTTTCATTTGAAACAACTGTGTAAGGCACTCTACAATCCTAATGTGCCAGATTGTGTTGAGATATCATACCTTCTGCTGTCTGCTACTCGTTTTGTATTACCAGTTTCCATGTGATCAAAAGCATTAATCTAAAAAAAGTGGATATCTGAGTGCAAATATCATCTTTATATGGCCATTACTTATTAATTTTTATGTTCATTGCAAGGCCACTAAGTCATGTCACCTAGATGTCCTCTGAAAGCAAATGGCCCGACGCAGTATATTAAATTACATGTTCCTCTATTTACTGGAAAAGCAGGTCTTGGAGATAACAAGAAAGGTGATATTTAGAGCAGCCAGCAGCAGTGTGATGTGCCCTGCCAAATCACAGCTCAGGTGGGCCAAGGAGCTCCTGCGTGCTGAGGAGAGGGCGAGACTGCGCCAGAGACACATCTACAAGTATGAACACCCACACAGACAAGTTCTAAAGAGTGATATGAAAAAGTAAAGGATTATAATTTAAATTATTTTTTCAGCAAAAGTGTCAAAAATGTGGCCAGTGTTTCTTCATTTCTGATCATTGCATCATTTCTGTTAATAGGAAGTTGTCAGAGTCACGGTGACAAGTCGCGTTAGGTAAAACACAGGTGTAAATAATGAAAGTAACAATGGGTGATGTCCATGGAAATGTTCCAGATTTCAGTTCAAGGTGTTTCACGACTCACAACGCCATGTGTTAACATCCAACATGGCTGACAGCAAGAAACTTGTCCTCCTATCTTGGATTAACAACAAGCAGAATATGAATGTTTGCATCACAAGGACTTCAGTGATACCACGGAAACAGAGAAAAACAATAATAAATATTAAATATTACATGCAAAAGCTTTTTTAAATGTCATTTACTGAAATAGTCTAAGCAAAGAGTGTTATTTTGAGAGTTTTAACAATAATAAAACAAAGCCAGAGTATCTGCTTCTCTGCGTATATGACATACCTGAGTATTTGGTAGAGCAGTTGTCTATGAACAGGTCCTGGCCACATATCAGTTGTGTCTCTGGATAGACACTGAATAAACACTGACCCACTGGTGCCTTAAAAGCAGCTGGTTCTGCAACTCTGTGGTAGAGGTTAAGGTCAGATTTAGGTCACAGAAAAAAACCCTAAAAAAAAAATTCATATTCATTCCTTATTGAAAAACTTGCTTCCATGAGTTGATTTTTGCTGTTTTTTTACTATTGATCAATGTGAGATCAAAGAGCAGATGAAAGCTGGACATAATGAATTTTCATGGTTAATATACATCAACTTCTGCCACCATAACCTCTGCTGCATGAATTTACTACTTCATGTTGATGTGTGGCTGTTGAAAGAAACACTCTGAGGCAGTATGAGAACACTTTATGGTTAATAAAGTGTTTTGATCATCATAAACAGGACTTGGGAAACAGGTGCAGATGAAACAACTGGAACACATGGTGGAAGCCAGAAGCTGAGCACACCTGTTCCCTTCCTGCTAAACAGCCTCGCCGTGGATCGTCTCTGGAGCACAAAATAGCTTCTATCTCGGCACACACGGCACACATTTCTCCCATTCTAACAGCGCGAGATGGAGAACAGACATTTGTCCCTTTTAGGGCCAATAGCAATGGTGATAAATGGAAGCAGGACTTTCTCTATGCTGCTGGAAGATCTTAATGCATTTTCCCCTGGTCTGTGTAGACGGAGCACTCCACAGGGAGGAAAGAGAGGATAAGTAACTATAGGAGGTGGTAATGGTGTTGGTATCGGCTGGTGTTGTTTGCCCTTGCTGTATTGAAGCGATGGTCCCCGAGGAGCCTGGCACAGGGAGCTGGGTTTGTCAACCTTGTCTGAGGGACTTAATATGAAAACAACACTAATGAGAACCATTTCCATTGCTCTGTTTATTTTCAGAGATGCATCGAGCGGGGCATACGCACGGCTCAGTGATCGCACGTTGCATTGCATTCATTATGGGGCCCTGGATGGGCTACTGATACATTACACACAAACACTCTTATAATTGCATTTTTTTATTGTTCAGTGCTACTTTTAATGCTGCGCTGAAGAAAAATGGGCTCCATCTGACCAAATACGATCATAAGGTTATGCATCGGGCTGGCATTTTAAGAATTTGGACAAAATATATCTAGCACCAACATCTAATAAGCATTTCATGATTGGAGTGAAAAGACTATATCTATACCAGCACAGTAGATTCTATAGTATCTTCATCAATAAATGACAAGCTTCAGCAGACAAGTATCATTTCCTGAAGCAAAATGAATCCTCCCGCGTCCATCTATTCACTCACAGACATGCCATTTTGGAAATCTCTCTAAAGTGACATTACTCTAGAGATTGAAACCACCATATCATTGAGCAGAAAATTGCTATTGAATTTGGAGCTGAATAATTGGAAGCCATGTTCCAACGCAGGCCACAAAAAAGAAAGGAAAAAAAAAAAGGTAGAGTTATGTTTTACTGTCACACTCAAACCAATGACATTCTGAAGCTGAGCGGCACAAATGGTATGGGTATTGTTGGACGGGACATTGCTTTCCTTTGTATATGAGCCATATCAAGCAGGGAGTTGCGAGGCAATTCAGAAAGGATGCAATTCACTTTGATTTGATAGAAGGCTATGAATGGAATAAAAAAAGGCAGCATTTTAAAGAAAAGATACAAGCGTTCAGCTGTGTTGCTGTATTTGTCAACATGTGGAATACATATTCATTTCCATAAATTCTGATTAGACTGAAATATTGTTGTTTTACAGGAAGAGCGGGGTTTCTCTTTGTGCAAAGATGATGAATGACGTGTTTATTATACATAGAAAATATTATGTTTATATGCACTTATGTCAAAAGTGAGAAACTTTCCCTCCTGATGTGGCCTCTTTACCATATTCACATTCACAAAAGCGCCACCATTTAAGAAAAGAATAACTGCTTCAGTGGCTCTTTATCTGTTTGCAGGATTTCTTGTGTTGAGCTCGGTGGCACTGCCTCTCTCTCTCTCTCCCCCTGCCCCTCCCTTCATCCAGTGATCGTTTTGTGAACCCGTTAGCCTGTCATTGGTTTAGAGACTCCAAATGACCCTGTGTTTCTGCAGAAGACTCATTCATCCCCTCCCTCCTCCTCTCCAGGCCACTAGTAATACTGATGACCACCAGAAAGATACACACACGCGTGCGCGGACACACACATTTCGTGCAGACAGACACTAGCACACACACACACGCACTGATGGCTGTGGTTTGCTGTTGTAATGTGCTTTGTTGTGTGAAGGTATCAATCAGAGGGGAGCAGATTATTAGAGTGTCTGAAAGAGATCAAACAATGTTGCCGTCTGCACCCACACATGGCTGATTTACAGGCAGGCTGATAAAGTACTGCAGCTCTCTGTCAGGGGCTACATGACGGCTCGCCGCGCTCTTAGGATAAATTATTGCAGAGGCCCGCGGTAATGTCTCTCCACCTAGCAACCAGCCGCCCCAGCCGCTGCCAGGGGAGCCCTGCCTCGTCTGCCATAATGGCACTGTGTCCGAGGTCAGCAGTTAGTGTATCGTAGAGGGTGGGAGGGATATACACACATAAAAACATACACATTATCTATACATTATATTACATATATATTGTATATACATATTATATATGTATATATATATATATATATATATGTGTGTGAGTGTGTGAGTGTGTGTGTGTGTGTGTGTGTCCACGCTCCAACAGCATTCCTCGTTTGTCTCTACACCTGCCATCCGAAGCAATGCCAAAAGACACTCAGGGATGGCTGCAGGAGGACTGAGTGGACACAGGGGAGGCGCTGATGTCTCGCTACAATTTTGCAGCACAGCAACATTTTTGAAAAATGGATCCAAACAAGACAGCGCTGAGAGAGGAGAGGGTGTTATTATCAAAAAATAAAGCTTGGCAAAAACATTACAGAAAGCCATTTGTAACACTAAGTCCGATCTCACCGGTGCGATCGGCCGAGAGGCAGCTCCACACACACACTTTATTTAATGCTGGCTGTCTGTGTCCTTATGTCAGCATGCAGGCCTGCACGAAACAACCACATCCGGATTGCTAAGGCACGTTTTTATATGCTTATGTTTTTATGACAAAGCAGAATAACTGCTTCATCCCACTTTACCAAACGAGAACACATATTTGGAGTTGTGCTTTAGCAAACAGTGACAAAGATAGCTATATAGATAGATTGGCAGAAATCAAAATAAATAAGTCACCACCCAGAAGTGGATTTCACTTACAGATGACACATAACTATTTTATATCCTGTTGAGTTCCAAAGCTTTTTATTTACTCAAGATTTTTTTCTCTGTGCACTGAGCAAGGTCAGAGAGAGCAGAATTCACCCACGAAATTGGCAGGGCTGCAAAAAGAGAGTAGAAAAACTATACAGAGATGCTAAAAGATAGATGTTGTCGATTGAGTGTAATGAATATTTTACTGAGGCTTTCTCCATTAGAGCTTTTCAACAGTATCTTTCAATAGAGGAAAAAAAGATGGAGAGTAAGAAATAAAATGTACAAACAACTAAAAAATATATTTTTTTTCTAGAGGAGTTCAGAAACTGGCTTTGGCGAGTCGCCTGCCATTTTAGTACTGACTGGGTGATCGCCTCCTCCCTGCCCCCTCCCCTGTGTTATCTCGCTCAAAGCAGTGCCATCCCTCCATTGTAATAATGCTGCTTCCCAGCAGCCCTTGGAATGACCTTTCTTTAATTAACTGCATCTTGATGAGCAGATCTACATAGAATGTGAAGGTTAATTAATGAAGTATCACTGCTTAGTCTTAAAACCATCACCTAGCGGATGACAGCCAGCCCACCACTCTCAATTTTATCCCCCGATCTCATTAGCAATGGTAGACCAATGGACAGCTCAGCTCTGGTCAGTGGATCTCCAGTAAATTGTATCAAAGACAGGCCCCTTTGATATCCTTCATATGGCCAAGAAGACCAAACTCTGACTCTACACTTTGAATAATATATGAGAAATGCTCACAAATATACACACACGTTCTTGCATCACGTAATGTGTTCGTGTTTTTCTCTGAGGTATGAATCCAGTCAGCAAGCACATAAATAATTCAATTGAAGGTAAAATAATATTTCAATTAAGATCCATGTAATCTGTTTCCTGCAAACAAATACATGATGGATGATGATGGATAATTCTTGTATTATTGCACGGCTTCATCTTGATAAGCTTTTGGTTTCCGCGTGATTTCATTTCATGGCGCGTTTCAGTGTTGCTTATCGTCGCAAATTTGGAAAGAAGATCCACATTAGTGTATGTTGCCCAACTACTTAAAGTGCCTCAGTGTAGCAGTTGAAGCTGGTAAGAGATGGGACCCTTTATGATCCGGGGTCTACAGTTACAGCACGTTTCCCAAAACTGGCTGCAGCTTCTTGTCTATCTGTAATCTATCACAGCGAACGACGAGGTGAGCCACCGCTGCGAGTGTGCGCAGCACTTAGTGCACAAACATGAGGTGGACATGCGACACTATCCTTCACCGTGGCTGTTGCTGTCAGAAGGTGTCCCCTCCTGGGCATCGCAGGCCTCGCTGGGCTGGACACTGCAAAGTTAAACTTGTTGTCAGAAGGGGGATGATTTCACAATATTAACTGAATATTGGGCAGTTGTGTCATGATATAAATGCTGCTATAAATCTGTTAGCCTTCGTTCATCGAATGCAGTTTCGCTGACAAATAACAGCTTTAATGAGTAGTTCTGTGGATATACAGATGTAAACCACTGCTATGTGCTTCCAAACACTCACAAAGACCATGATTGAGGTTCTCCAGGTAACCTTGCTTTAGCCCTAAAGTCAAAGCATGAATGCTTAGCTTGACTATGGGTAGCAGCGAAGGAACAAAACAACTTCCACAAGACAGCAGAGTTTGACAAATGTGTGTTTATCCTTTTTTTATCCAATATGTGCAGAATAAAGAATAAAATATGACAGATATACCCAGGCCATCTGGATCCAGCTATCCCACCAGTACAGTAACCAGTCTCTATTTGTGACTGTTAGCACTACAAAGATATTGATTCTTACCATTTACCACCACAATCTTTTGACAGCAGACACAAGCACATATGTAAAGGCTGACATGGCTGACTTTGTGACAAGCTAACAAAGAGTGATACCCCCCTGCTGTCTCACACTCCTATCTGTGTATTTATAGAATAGAATACAATAGAATAAAATAGAATTCTCTCTCCTGGTGTCGTATATAAACTTTATTGGTATCCAGAATGACTGGAGAGTGATTTTCAGTCATTCAACTCAACAAAAGACGAGCGAAATTCCAGTTTGTTTCTCATAAATGATTCAAATTTTGCCAAGGTAAACTCGTCCCCTAATTGGTGTACCTTTTTGCTACCACTGACACAGTGTCACACCTTCACTGATGACTGTCAGGTAAACTTTCTATACAGAAGAATTTCTCCGTTGAAGCGTCTATCTGATTTCCCTTTCAGCACCTCGAATGACACCCCGCTAAAAGCTGGCACAATACGCTTCCCGCACACAACACTGTCACCAAAGACGACTCGGGGAGAAGCGAGTGTTTTGAGAGTTTGAAACAAAATAGCTGGTGCAGCATTTCCCCCCCGTTTCCGTCTGAAATCCTTGACACCAGAGGATTTACAGTGAAGTGAAGTGAAGTGAGGTGGTGTGCCGTGTGGAACGAGCTGTGGGGGCTGAGTTAGGTGGTGGGTGTG
>OMLM01002786.1:13787-24031 GCA_900302695.1 Helostoma temminkii
AAAACATTTAAACTGGATATCCATGTGGTTATTTAGCTTGTGGTGTTTATCTGCTGATTTAAATGTTAGTACTAAATGTTAGTACATGTATATTTTATTTATATGTATCTATGAATATAATACATTTTTTTATGTATTTATTTATTTTAATATTTATTATTTCTTTATGTATTATTCCTTAAATTAACAATACATATTAGCTCAATTTACATACAGTTAGTAAATAGTTGAGTCTAGATTGACCATAGACACTTTTTTATCAGATCTTTTTATCTAGTTTAAAGTCTACACGCTGCATAGGCTTTTAGTGAAATTACCATGTGAATGTATAGCAATCAAGACCCATAAATTGAGTCCACTTCTTCAATAAGAACCTCACAGCTTGATTCTCAGAATCAGACTGTGACTCGCCATCATTGGACATAATTACATTGACCATAATCCTCCAGCAAAACAATTTTATCATCAAACATAAAGCAAAGAGGGGCCCACATACCAGAGGCTGGGCCATCACTGCGAGCTGGAGGCACCCCCTTCTAGTCATATAATTGGGTATCGATGGCCAATGATCCCCTCCATTTCGTCTCTTTCCACTTGGGCGCACTGCTGGAACGCCCAGACAATCCAATCACACCTCCCGCTGGGAGGGTGGGGTCCTAGCACCCCAGGGAGAACTAGCATGGACTGCCACTTCCCATCCTTGGTTAATTGGATAAACTTACCATGCAAGGTGAAGGAGAGGGAACTGAAACAGAGAGATGGAATGACAGGATTCTTATAACCTGTGTTATTTTCATTGTTTTGTGATTATTTGCACTGATTATGATATGATGGTGTCATGCTTATAATATACCAAGGTAAGTGCTAAGACCTGGCAACGCAAAACTTTTTCTTAAAAGCAAAATGGGCAGTGAATAATCAGAAAGGTTGTAAAAGAGGTAACTGATGAAGATTATTTCATAAATCACTAGCAAACAAAACAGAGGTTTGGAAAGAAAGGAGCTAAACTTGAGTTTAATCTCAAAAAATGCTATGTCCCATTTAAAAAAAAAAAAAAAAAAAGAATATTCTTAGCCAGTATGAAATCATGAGAAAACTCTGCCCTTACTTCCTGGTTCATTAAACACCTCAGGTAACAGAGGCTGCAGGCCTGCATCCATCTCTCCCCTTCTCTCTTTGCCTTATCGCTCACTCCCTTCCTCACTCTCCCTGTTCTAACCCAAAGCCCAGTAATGATCAATGACCTGAAGGTGCTGACTTGACCTCGCGCCCCTTTACCCCTCCTCATGCTATCCCTGCTCTTCCTCCAGCATTTGGCGGCCACTGAGGCCAAGAGGAGCAGTGAAAGGCGGGTGAATAAGGGGTGCAGCGGCTGGTTGGATGGAGGACAGGTGGAATCCAGCCTGGGGTCAGCTACGGGGCCAGGCATCACATAAATCAACCTGACGTGTTCACCCAGGCCTGCCTGCCTAAGCCTGGGCACTTGAGCCAACACCAGGCCTTCCAGCTCTGCACCCATCAGCGACCACCCATTTCGTTTCCCCCCTCTAACCACCTCACCACCACCACCACCATTCCCCAACCCCTCCAGTGCCAAGGCTCAGTTTAAGGGCTGAGTTTGGAATGGGTCAGCGGACAGGCTTCCAGGCTTCCAGGGTCCTCAGTCTGCGAGTCTTAAGGTGCCTTCTGGTATGTTGGGTTGGATGCCAGGGATACAGCAAGATGGGGAGTTTGGCAGCTAAAGTACAAGAGCTGACATCTCTAGGGGACAGGATGGTTGTCACTGGAAGATGAGAGTTTATTCACAGTGGCTGTTTAAATCTTAAAATCTCAAAGCATGGTACTTCTTTGAATCTACTACAAAATTATTTTTACAACCTTATGAAGGTACTGATATTGATCTTTGTAATGCAGATTAATGGTGTAAATGATGGCTGAAGTTGTGATTGTTACTCCAAAGATTTTTATCAATAGCATTACCAAAGACATTACTTTCTATACAACAACAGAAATAATTAGTGTATAGTAATTACAATTGTCATGCTTTGTCACAGGCTTTAAAACACAAAGACAATCACTACAGTGAGCAACATATAGAAAATGGAGGAACATGTTTAGGGTTTAAGAAAAGAACATATAGGTTTGGTTCAAGGATCGAGGCATCAAACAGTATTAGCTGCTTTTATTTTACAGGGCCCATCAGGTGCAAATATCACTTTTTACTAGTCTTTAAACATAAACTGGGGTGCGTACCCTGTGTACTGCAGTGTAACAACAGGGCACCCAGTGGTTTCCTATATGCCTGCTTTTTCTAAGACCCTGTGATCGAATGCCTCATTTTTGATTTGGCCTCAGAAATACTTCACATTGGGTCTTGTAGTCCCTCCTGGGCGCTTTTTCCCCCTCAGCATCACCTATGGTGCAGGAGCTGGCTGGAGATAACTTCAAAGGCTATTGCCGTACTTAGCAAAACTAGCACAATGGCTAAAGCTACTGCAGGGAAGAAGCACAAGATGTGGTGTGGTTGGCTACGCTGAAAAACACACATTTTTACATCTTCTACTAAACTCAAGTAAGGTATGGTTTGATGGCGGAAAGTTCCCAACAGTATATGCAAACATATATATGTGTGCAAAGCACGTTGTCACTGACACCTTCAGGCTGGGACAGTATAACACAGGACTGGCTTCAAAGTGTTTTCTGAAAGAGGGATCAATAATCTCACCATCTGAAAGCTGGTGACCAAGTAAGTTTATGTATACTAAGTGCATAATGACAGAGATCTGTAATAATGTAAAGTTCTGATGCTCTCAGAAGATGTGCTTCTTATATTTTGTGGAGGGCTAATCACTTTGCCACACCTGCACCTGTGCCAAATGAACACTCGCAGAAGTCTCCTGAAGCACACATAAAGAGTGTCACTGGATTTAGAAACTACATTATCATTAATATCAGCAGTAGAATCTGTATTAAAAACAACACAGTTGATGTACAGTACTATATGTAAGTGTGTATCATACCCTTCACATTCTTGTTTAGGTTGTAGGAAAACTCCAAGAGCAAGCCGCTCTGTGTTTAGAAGCCACATTTTCTCCTCCAAAATAATGACACATCAAAGTTTGCATTCTTCAGGGCCCTTTATCAGTTTCTCAAGTTATCTTCCTGAAGTTTTCATTAATGCCATTTCCCACTTTTGCACTCAAATTCATTATTTTTCCTACTAATCTCCAGAGTGGATAAAAGCCCCTAAATCCTTCAAAAACCATTTCTCGCCAAGTGTATGAGAAAGAAAAAAATTATTATTGCCCCTGTTAAATTAATACTCAGTTCCAATAAACTATTGATATCTTCACTCCTTCAAAGTTGGTCTGGCACCTGGGACTGCAGGGAGGGAAATTGAAAAGAAAAAGATTTTGAGGAAAAGAAAAGAAACAGTTGAGGGCAAATTAAATTGCCATCTTGAACTCGTCTGTTAAGGATTAGTGGTTAATTGTAATTTGTGTGCCATGTCCCCGGCCATCAGCACAGTGTTGCTGCAAGTTGTCTGCCAGCCAGTGATAGAATACTCACTGCTCCTGCTTTCATAAAAGGAAGAAGAAGAAGAGGCTCAGATTACCGTCCGCAGAAGAAGCCGGGGGCGGCGGGAGAGGAGTTCTCTTCAACAGGTTTGACACTTCACAACATAATCTGCTTCAAAGAGTCTTTCTTTGTCGCCAGCTGTCGCAACGTCCTCCATCTTGGCCTTTAAGAGGCAGCAAGACCGGAAAGTGTATCAATTTAACAGATTTATTGTTTTTAAGTTGCTAGCAGGACGCCACGTCTAAGTGTTGATGTGTAGGAGTCATGTTTATACATGAAGGGATGAAATATAGATGCGTATATGTTGTGTATGTGTGTGTGCATGTGTGTGTGAAGGCAAAGTAACTACAGCATCTTCACTGCCCTGTAGAAAACTACACATATATTCTCTCCAGTTTAACATTTTAAGAACTGGTCTTCTGTTGATGCATTTTCCTATTGTAATACACTTTTCAAACTAATGATTGGTAATATCATATATAGATTAAAGTATATGTAGTGTGAAGCAACACAAAACACAGGAAGTTATTTAGCATGTAGAGTGTAACACCTTTACAGAGGCATCCGAGTACAATCATGTTAAGCAGTGGATAGTAAATGGTGATTGGTATGGTGAGGTTGTGTGTATAGATATATATATATAGATTCATTTTGTGTGCTTGTGTGTGCATGGGGTTTGAACAGAAAACAATGTGATTAGTCATAACAAAAAGGTCCATTAATTAGTATCATCACATATTTTCCATAAAAGCTGCACAAAATGCAACATACTATATTTCAGACATACAGTATAGACATGTCTATATGTCAACCCTGAGAAAGAATGGCAATAGACTGGCACCTGTCCAAGGAGCACATTGCCTTCCCCAGTGACAGCAGCACACTGGGGACACCCCACCTCTCTCACAGTGGACTGTCAGATGTAAGACATGTTGGCTCACCTCATAGAAACATATGATGTTTAACATATCAAGGTGTACATAGCATGGCATAAAAGAATGTTTAACCTTTGTCTCATGTCCATAGTGATCTTAAACCCAGATGTCTATAGTGTACAGCAAAAGCAAACAATCAGCCTTGTCATTCCAATACTTTGAGCATAAACTGATTATCTTGACAGTGGTAAATTAGAAGATGTCAGGAGCACATGAAGCTCTTAAATAACAAATGTGCCTTTTATGTGATATTTCAAAATGTACATTTGTTGGCATGCAAAGACACACTCACTGTATTTACAGGCGTTTGTGTATAACAGAGAGAGAAGCTGTTGGGCATACATTTCCATGCCGTTGACCTTAGTACGGCCTCTGTGCTGCCATTAGCACCACAGAAAGGAGCTTTTAGAGGAAATCTAATCTGGTCTGCATCGGATCTGTGCACTTCATAGCACTGTGAGATACACATCCGATATTCTCCTGCACTGACACACACACACACACAGATAAAGATAGACTTGCATAGCAGCACACAAATGCAGATACAATCAAAGTATATAGACGTACGCAGCTACAAACCTGCTCATGCACAATGCCCACAGGCACATACAGGTACAAATACATTGAGAAGCAGCAGTCAGATACAGAAACTGTAAAAAATCATACTTAGACACCCACACATTCGATTTTTTTAATCCTGAGCTTGCCAACATGTTTTAGTTACAGTGTTTCTGGAGCAATAAAATCTTCTTTGGTCAGGCTTGAGAAAGAATAAACCATGCCTGAGTAAAGTAGATTACAGATTACTGCTTCAAGGTAGAGTGTGCTCATCCAAACATGATGTCAGCTGTGAAACAGACAAAACAATACAATTACAATATGTTTCATTATATCATCATCAATATTCAGCATGTGATAAAGAGGGTCCACATATGAACCTGATTTAACCTAGGTGTAGTACATTATGTCAATATGCACACCACCTTATTTTGAACAATAAATTGCTTTACAAGTGAGACTTGCCACCAAAACTCACATGTTGAAAAACTGATACACTATCATTTTAATGATTCCAGCTGTTTACACAGTCCACATAAATTCAATTAACGTTAAATAATGTTTTAGGCTTCAAGCCTAACATTTTCCTTTATAAACGTTGTGTATTAGCCTGTGAGAGTTTCCAAAACTTGGGTGACCTAAACTTTGCATTGAACCCAGATGACTCCCACAAATGACAAATCTGCTGCAGTTGCTCTACTAACATGTTGCTAATTCTACACTTTAAAGCTGCACATTAGCACAAGAACCAAAATCAGCTCACTCTCCTAGAACGGCTATGCAGAGATGGGCCGAAGGTGCAGGCCTCACTCAAACTTTCAGAAGCGGCTATCTTTTTATTGCAGGCAGAGTTTGCAATGAGTCTGGCTCACAGGAAGCCTTGACAGCACCTCATCACATTAAGATGTAAGTTTTGGAACATATTTCTAATGAACAAAATATTTTAGAAAATGCACATGGTGTACACATACTGTACTGTATGTAGTATGTATGTATGTATGTAATTAAGTATTCCAACAATCAATATTTGCATAACCTAAAATCACAGCACAGCGCATTAAGTGATATTCTCTTTTTTCTGATGCTATCAGAGACCCAATTTAAAATTAAATTACTTGATAACATTCATCTAAAAGCAAATAAATGGAGTCTGCGTAACCAGTGGCTAAACACCATAATAACATCAATAGTATATATTCTCTCTGTTCTTTCCAATATATTTCTTTGTCATATCAAACTCAAAGGAATTAAGAGGACTGCAAAATTCCCCCCTGACCTTTCCTCATTAATTTTAATGGTGTCTCATGAAAGAGAAACAGGACTCGTCCCATATCTTCTCTTTGTAAATCTCCTGAGATAACGACGCTGAAGTGAAATGATATTGCAAAGACCTTTGCCAAACACCAATTTCATTATCTTACCATCTTGAATAAAACAAACAACACAGATCTCCAGTTAAACAGAGGCTCAGAGCTCAGCTTATGGGATGTGGGAAGCTCCAGTGAGGGAGTGAACTCCAGATGACTTTGGCTGGCAGTGTGGTCCGAAACTACAGGAGAAAGGGGCAGCAGAGAAGGGAGATGATTGGGACACTAGACCAGATGAGACTGCAGACTAGAATCAATAGCCAGTCCAGGAAGACATGTGGGGTAGAGCGTGGAGCATGTGGGTATAAATGGGTTTTTGAATTTTCAAATCATCACAGTCACAGAAATCAGATTTTCTTATTCTTATTTTTCTTATTATTTTAGAGTAGTGGACTCACCTTGTTTACTAGCCATGAAAATTCTCTCACACAGGCAAACTAAGTCATGCAGAAGATTTACCTTTCATAAACTTTGTCCAAGACATTTTGCATTTGGTCAGTAGTTTAAATCTGCAAAACTGTGCTGATCTTTAAGGTAACAGAAGCCTTTCGCCTACCATTTGTCCACGTCAACAGTCAAAGCAAGGTGTCTCATAAGTCCTTGTTGCACAGGGGACAATAATGTTGTAAATACTAAGTGAGGCCCTCGAGCACTGCTCCTCTTAAATTTAAGTGGGATTGCATGCAGCATGGTCAACACGTTAAGATTTGATGATGTGGTTGAACCATGGACACTGGAAGCATATAGGCACCATATTGCATGTCCAGGTAGTTGCCAGCAAGTACAGTACAGTACATCTCCAACCTTGGACCAACTCTACTGTTGCTTCTCTGTCACGTTTAATTACTAATTACATTTAATCACAGTAAGAAAAAACCCATATGCAATAGACTGCAACTTTGGCGAAACTCAACTTCTGAAAACATGGAGGTTGTGTTCCAAGTATCTGTATTTCAATGCTGAGCCTTCTTGTAGTTAGTGAGAATGTGGTTCTGTTTAATCAACAAACCAATAGCAATACAAATTTGTCATTGTCTCTAAGCAGCAAACCAACAGTGGGACGTGGAAATGCCCTTTGGAGTTCTTCAATTCAGTTTGTGATTTGATCTGCTTCAGTTTTCTCCAGGACTTATTTACAATCAGTCATTATGTCTTAGTGTGTAACATAACTGCAGCATCAAGCTTCCAACAGCCTCCACTGAATAATGTGGTAATGAATTTGACAGTGCTACATTCCTGTACTGACCAAGCACTTTACTGTTAAATCCAGAGATAAAGGCTGAGTGGTTTGAAGAGTCAGAAAAAGTCAGATTCAAAATTAAAAGGTGTTTGCAGCAGCAACACATCCTCCTAGAATGACTGCTTCTTTTCTCTTGGAAAAAAACTCCTCCTTGTCCTCCTGTATCACTTCACCCACTGCCATCTTTTCACCTCTCTCCACCTCCACTCACTACCCACCTCCCTCCTCCACTGTCTCATTTCCAAACCATTACACTGTTCTGCTCAGCTGAAGCGCATCCATATATTCTTAAAGGGCTGGTTAAACGTAATCATTAGGCTAACAAGCTCCTTGCCCTCCAAATGATCATCCTCAGAATTAGAGGGATTTGTTCTGGAAGGTGAGTCAGTAACTGGTACGAGAGGCACAGAAGACATGGAGAGGAAAGAACAACTGTTTCTTTTGCTGTTTTCCTTCCAACTGCAGTTAACACAATGTTTAATTGCTCAGAGGTCAGTAACAGAGTTAAGCAACTCTACAACACTTGCACCTGCCGATAAAGGTCTATGCCTACAAAGCATAGCTTTCTTATTACATTATTTTGTTGCAGATTTTTATAGTAGGGGTATTTTTGTTTAATTCCATGCATTACAAGGTGCCTTACAAAGAAACTGAGCAACTTTATAGACAAGCCTCGTAGTAGTGACATACACATTACATACACACTGCACAGGGTGTTCATTTGCCTAATGCCAGATAATTCCAGATAGTTGAGAGTGTATTTTCCCCGAGTCGCATGATGATGTCACAAACTGCTGGCAACTTGAGTGTCATGGAAATAAATAGAATTTGGTCTTTTGATTTTCTATTTATTATAAACTACAAAAGAATAAAGAAGCACAAAGAGGGAAATACAATGAGAGAGCACAACACTCTCATGAGAGGGTTTGGCTAAATTAACAAAGAACTATCTGCTACAAAGCTACTTTTCAAAAACTATTTGTCAAGAAAAGCACTCCACTACAAGCAGAAGTAATGTAAAGACCTAAATTTAAAAATGTAAAGTACCAAAGTAAAAGTCCACTCCACTAAGCAAACAGCACTGAATTTGCTGCTGGGAGATAGTATAAATGTAAGGTCTGGTCCAGATTAGTTTGACAAAATTGTCAAGGGTGAAAATGATGTTAAAAATGTGTTGTACCTACAGACTGTGGCACAATGAGGGGGAGCTGAGGGCAGTGACGCAATCGGTACTAAGTTTGCCCGTCAACTCAAGGGTTGGTGGTTCGCGGCCCAGCCACTGCCACATGTCAAAGTGTCTCTGGACGAGCCACTGAACAGAACCCTGTACCTAGTCAATGTGGGGACCATGCCCTGATGTGGTGATCAAGGAGACACACACAAAAAACAAAACATGGTTCATTCATAAAGGATACATCAGCACTGTATTAGTGTATGAAACACATATCTACACCTGCTAAAACTAACAAGTAACTAATGCTGTAAAATAAACATAGTGGAGTAAAAGTACATTAAATATTTTCTCCAGACTCATAGTAACATCAAATGGAAATATTCCAGTAAAGTACAAGTACATCAAAATTGTATTTAAGTACAGCACTTGAGTAAATGTACTTAGTTACTGAGTGTAACACAGTTTGAAGTAGAATGACAGGACAGGAAGGACACAAACTTTTGTGGCTTTTGCCACAGTTTGGATTTCTACTTTCAAAGATCAATTTCATCCACTCAGCTCCTCAATTTCAAACAGCAATACAGCAGTTCTCACACTTAGCTTTTAGCTAGACATAATGCAGGCGAGTCTAGTACTTGTGTTATGGAAGGTACTAACATATAGTGCGGAACGATTCAATTGTGCTTGGTTCTTACGTGCTACAGGAGAAGCAAATCTGAACCAGAATTATCTGCTGAAACACTTTTCACTCATATGCCACCTTCAAACATGACACAACTCTTCACCATAACTTGGAGTCTGACATACACAACATTTTTTTATATAAGTGCAGACACATTCATGACCTGAGCACTACCATAACTCATAATATTCACCTTAAATGTTATTCTAATAAAATCTAAATCTCCCAGACTCTAAGCCCTAGAAGAAATGAGGAGCAGATAATCTTCCTGAAGGTGAAAACCACACAGATCTCTCTCTTACACACACACACACACACACACACACACACACACACACACAAACTCATGTGCAAGAGGCTGATGGACAATAAAAGTAGCTAATGGAGAACAGCGAGCCATCATTGTTGAAAGTGGAAAGTGTGCCAGAGTTTCCATTCCACCCTGCTCTCAGAAAGTGTCCCCACTATGACAGTTAATTGTCTTTATAGTCTGCAATGCTCCAACCAATATATTATGCTAATGTCAGCAGCTCAGGCTGCTATGTACTATTTATTCACTCCCTGATAGCACTCGACGCACATACATGTTTTCTTTTAGACCATCTGGCTCGGCATGTATGACCCGCTCGAAAATGCATGTATGTGCTAATTAATTAGCATAGCTCAGGAAGCAATTATACTGTGATGTAGTCCCTCCCGACCCCCCTCC
>OMLM01002786.1:24051-44854 GCA_900302695.1 Helostoma temminkii
GACCCCCCTCCACCACCACCACCACCCACATACACACACATGTACGCATGCTCTCTCACTAATCTTTCCATGGCACTTGAACACACTTCATTAGGTTTGATGCGAAGAAGAGTGAGCGGTGGTCTGAGTTGATGTCGCTCAGCATCTGTCCTCTGCTTTTCTTACACTGGACAGACCAAAAGGGTTGTGTTCAAAGGCCATCTGGTGTCAAATGCTACTGTATTTGACTCAAGTACACGCATTTACATACACACACACACACACACACACACAAAGTTATCCACATATACACACGTGGACCAGTTAGCGAGCCGTGCACGTCATTCACATCTCACTCACATCTTCCTGTAGCTGAGTGTTTGAAGGCTGTTTTTGGATCTGGCTTAATTTTCTGGTCTACATGACTATGGAAAGACACATTACAGAAATAAAGGCTGTAGATAGTTCATACTGTAGATAGAAGTTCAGCACTGATGGATTTTTGTCTAGAAAATAAAATGCCAAAACTTAAAACGTATGCTGATTATTTACAAGTAAAGCAAGTGAAACAAAGTGAAGTCAGAAATCCTCACATTTAACCAGAAGGTGAATTTGTTTAGTTGAGAAATGGTTTAAAACATTCAGATTTCAGCAATATTAATTGTTGATGGATTATTTTCATGGCTACATGTTAAAACTTTCACACCTGCACATATAAATGTGAACTTTTATTCTATTTTTATGCTTTGAGTCATAAAAATGTGCATAAACATCCCAGATGGCACAAATCCACCAGGTTTCTACAGAACATGATGAAATGAGTTCAAGCTATCTAGCTTCCAATTCACTTACTATACCTGGACATTATTGTTTGTCTCTATGTGCTCTGTGTCGGCTTTAGTCCACTCTCACGTAGAACTGTGTGTCCAGGATGTTTGTCTACCACAGGATCATGTAGTTTGAATCTACTAGTACTTAACAGTAATAACAGTTTAAATTCACATACACTATTCATTCTGTAGAGCATTTATGAGGTCAGGTACTGATGTTGGATGAGAAGGCCTAGCTTGCAATCTCCATTACAGCTCAGTCTAAAGGTGCTCAATGGGGCTGAGGTTAGTGTTCTGTGTAGGCCAGTCACGTTCTTCCACACTGAACTTCATCAAAGCATGTCTTTATAGTTGAGCCACAGTCATATTGGAATAGAGAAGGACCTACCCCAAACTGTTGCCACAAAGTTGGAAGCATAGCATTGTCCAAAATGTCTTTGTGTGCTGAAGCATTAACATTATCCTCCACTGGAAATAAGGGGCCTAGCCAAACCCTGAAATCAGCCCCATACCATTACCTCTGATGGTGTGGCCAAATACTTTTGTCCATATAGTGTAAGTGTTCAAGGCGTATCTTTTAATGAGCTCTGTTACTGATTTGTCACTAACTCAACCAATGGCAATTAAACTATAGTGGCTTGTATTAATGAGGCTTGTTATAGGAGATTTAAAGGAGCTCCAAGTTTGATAACTGTGGCCAAACGTTGTTGATTGTGACAGACCCCATAACACTGTAATGTTCTTCACTGCACGTCCCCACTATAGCTCAGGATGTGTCCCAACTAGTGTGGACTGTACTGTTTTCTGTGCTGAAACAGTATTTGAACTGAATGATATAGTTAGCCAGAAACAATTAAAACACACCAGTGAACCACACTATTGGTCTAGGTTCATCAGCATAAACACATATGCATTTTTTTTTATTAAAGTATATATTTGCAAGGATTTACATGACATTTTCATATTCAGTAGAATATTGATTTCTTATGAAGCCAATCACTCTATCACACTGGGCTAATAAAGTACTCTGCTGGGTGCTCTAATGCGTGTGATCTTGTTCTTACATGTCATGTAGGTGCTGCTGTGTGTATACAGAGTCTATCCAAATGAGGGTCACATGTCACGTTCAGCGTGTGTAATTTACCATTAACCAGCAGCGGCGCTTACAGTGGCAGCATCTACTAACATGAACCTATGACTGTGAACATGAATCCATTAACACATGATAAAAAGGACGTGTGAAGGAATGTGGAGGAGCAGCAGCTGCAGCACAAATCAATCCTGAGGAGCTTGTCCACTTACTCTCTTTCTATAGTTTACGTTTTAAATTATGAATTATACTCATGCAGCCATGACTTTGCATCATAATGTGTGTGTACGGTTTCTATGCATGCATGTGTGTGTGCGGAGGGGTGGGTCAAGAGTACACGATGCATATGTGGATATGTGTTGTTTTTTTTTCTTCTTCCTTCAGCTGAACACACAACAGTCCATTTTAATGTGGCATCTATGTCTTGGTTTGTCCATGCATATTCATGACAAGTCCAGACTGGGGAGGGAGGTGGTGGCAGTGACACAGGGGGTTGGGGAGATAGGGGGTGTTGGAGGTGGAGGAGTAGGGAGGGTGGTGTTGATCGGGGGGTAGGGGGATCAGGCGTGCTTGTCAGAGTGTGTCACGTTTCCAGACCAGCGAATTTTTTTGATTAAAGTCCCTTATCCGTTTTATCATGCATATCCTCACTCTGATTAAAGTGATCGGAGTCTGACACTCACAGTGTCAGAGCAGGGAACCCAGGAGCACCTCTCTCCCCTCCTTCTCTCACTGTCGCCATCTCTATGTGTCTTTCTGCCCTCAATGCATGCTTGGAATGTGTAAATTTTAGGTTGGAGATACTGGAAATCTATAGGAGACACTGTCACTGATACAACTGACATTTAAAATCCTTTCATGATTTTAAATTCCCTTGCATTAAAGCCAGTTACTCAGTTTGCTCACACAGTGATTATTGCCTTTTTGACAAATTAATTCAACATCACATGGCCTATGATCATGAGTTCATGTAGAAGACAGTCTACTGTATTGAATGGTCAATGGTGCATCATAAATGATCTGTATTAAATGTCATCCCCTCAGCATTAAAGCATCAGGCTTTATCTGTGCTCCAGATGACCTTGTCCCACAGTGTCCAGGAAATATTTGGTTCCTTCTCCTCATCTGACAAAGTGACATCATCTCATGTGTAAGTGTTTGTTGCATTCCTGTTTTGTCTGAGGAACGTTCCTCTCATTGTGTAATAAGCTGAGATAAGGATAACTCATTTTTAGTCTCCCCATTAAGAACTTGTAATCAAGTGATGTAATCAAACTTGGTTTGATTACATCATTTTGAGCTTTATTTTTCTTTGAGTCTTTGAGGGAAATCTCAGGCTCTATAGTTGCTAACTGTTGCCTCCACTGTGCCTGCGCCTTAAAAAACACCTGCCAGTGGCTGCAAACCAACTTGATGACAGAGGGAAACACTACATAAGCTCCGTAGAACTGAAGGGAACAGGAAAGAGGAGTTCTTCACAGGTCTGAACAGATCGGTGCAAAACCTACCTAAACCCAATGTGCACACAGCCAAACCCAACCCAAATAGTCTTGCTTTAAACAATTAACAAGCACCTAAGATACACAATGGCACAACTACTGTATATTAATAATAACTTACTCAGGCTAAACTAACAGAAGTTAAAATATTTATGTACATAATTATTTGGATATAATATTCCCACTTCACTAATAAATCATTTTAACTATGGGATGTCATGGGCTGTTCAGTATTACTCTCTGTGTCTTTACTGTGCTTCTGTCTTCGTCAGTAGAACCTGTCTAAACTGTCTCCACTAGTCCAGGATGCAGCAGTAAGACTGCGAACTGATTTCAATAAAATAATCCTGTCTAAGACAGAAAAGGAATATTAAAATTAACAAAAACTGTGAGACAGACTGAGATCAACTAATAGTTCAAGTTTAATGTCAAACAGAGATTTAACAAAAGGAGGTGGCAGGCAAACAGACAACAGTACAGCAAATAGTCAGCAGGAATTCACATGAGGGTAGGCAAACATGAGGTCCAGACACAAATGGGTCAGAACTGTAGGCTGGAATGTCACACAAACAAAACGAGGTGAGCATTTGTTGCAAAACAGGTGAATGCAGGCAGAAGGATCAAAATGAGCAGGTGACCAGGACTGGCCTACGCCGGTACAGGAAGCAGACAGGGAGCAGGGCTGTGACCCCTGTGTTAACATTCTGACACAAAGATGTTTTACAGCAGAGTATAGTATCAAATCTTAATGATCACAGATCATTAATGATCTGTATGGCTCTTTTAGGAAACCCTAGCTCTGTAGACTGAAAGTGACAATATTACTGAGACCAAGCCTTTGGAGTCAGGGCCGCTTGACTCTCCTCTTTTAAATCTCTTGTACTATGCACCGTTTTAGAAATCCATTTTCTAAAATATCATCACTACATTGTCCTCAGGTACTCTATGCGTCCCTGCCGACTCTTTAAATGTCAACTGGATGTTATGCACTGCTGTCTGCTGGCATGGATATCTTATATGAACTCTGAACAATGGTGAGCAGACGTTGTCTGAGTCAGACATGTTATCATATGGGCGGAATCACTGCTTGATTTCAGTGACATCGACATTGTACCAAGGCTTACAAGACAAAGTCCAGAGTCTTTTGGGATATCTGAACATAACTATATATATATAAAAAAACATCTTGCTACCATTAGCATACATTTTTATGACATATACGAGAAATAAATATATATACCCATCATAGCATTACTAAAAAATGAATCTAATGGTGGCCTAAGAGTTTTACACAGCACTATATGTGTGAAAATTAAATAAAGTAGAGTATACCTTCATGTCTTCACACGCGCCGCTCTGCAATGGTGGGCCGAATTACAGCAGGACTCTTTTAGAATGTCACCCTGTGACGAAAGGATGCATGTGGGGTGCACCGGGAGTAAGTGTTTCACACACACACACACACACACACACATATACACTCACACACACAGGCTTGATGAAACAGCTGGTCCAGACAGAGCCGAGATCATCCAATCGGAAATAGTAATTAATGGCATTAGAATATCGCACAGTTTGGTGCCATTGAGGGACTGGATGACTTTAAAATGTGTAAATCCACAAACTTATCTGACCTAGCGATGGGTGGCTTTCCACCCCCTCAGCTAAATAGATTAATTATCTGCAGGGCCTGGTGTTGTCATTGAGAGCCGCATGGATATCAGATGAGCCCAGATACCGCTGGAAAGCATTCCTTCTGCTAATGATTACAGCACTGCTGCTGCTTACGGATATATTTACCCAGAGATTCGTGGTGAGAGATGGGGCTCATGTAGCTAATACAGCCGAGAAAGGTTATAAAGAACGCTGAGCTATTATACTACACCTTAAGTTTATTTGAATTTGTTATGGGAACGTTTTGTGTAAATGTGTGTACCCATGGTACACGTTTATCTGTTTTTTTAGTTTGAATGTTGTGTGCAACATTTTGAGCCCTTAGGTGCACAGCAGTATCTTAAAATGCTACAGAAGCACAGAGTATGTTCCAACACATTACATCCAGGGGATGAACAAATCATCAGAGATTTTGACAACCAATATGGGGGGAAAAAAAAAGGAAAAGGTAAAAGAAAAAAATAAGGTCCAAAGTCCCAGAAAATGGAGAGAGCAAGGGATCTCAGGGGTAAGTATTAGTTGTCACCCCATGATCAAATAGTACAGGCCGGGAAGCGACCAGAGAGAGCCTGTGCCCGGGCAAAAAGAAATATAAAGTCCAGATTTAATTCTGATATGGAGAAATAGAATTTCAAAGCCGGATGTCTTATCGTTGGCATGTCCCTTTGCTGGACTGATTTCCCTAGCAAAAGCCTGTCAGTGCTATTATGTTGAACATGGAACCAATTTACTGCGGCGGCTAAACAGGGTTACCAGTGCTCTTGCACCCCCTAAACGTTTGAAGTTATCACACAGAGGGAAAAATGGCATTTTGATGTTTGGGGAGAGGGGGCAACGGTGGGGCTGACTCGGACCGGAGTGGACTGTAATTGAAAAGTATCAATCAAAAACAAGGCAAGGCCAGGAAGGGGAAGCTATTATGTTAACCCAGTCCGCCAGAACACTGGCAGAGCCCAAATACATTTCTTTTGTATCAGTAATGCTCCCCTGCTCTCCAAGCCCTGCGACCGGCGGCCTCATATCTCCGGACGGACGGCAGCAAGGAGGGGATTATCAAGTGGAGCATGTGGCCATTACAGGCCTGTTTCGTGATGCTATCTGCCCTCTAAGATAAGCAACCCCCGGCTGGTCAGACGTTTCCAATTTCTATACATGAGATATGAAGACCTTGCGCTTTTGCTCGCCTTCACCTTTTTTATGTTATTATATTTTTGCCCAGCCCTGAACACTGCCCTTACTGTATATTACAAGTGTCCTTTCATGTGTCTGCTTCAGGCTAGCTGACCTGCTGCTGCTGCTGAACTTCTTAGAGTCTATGGAGCAAGACAAACAGAAGCGCAAGAAGAAGATGAAGAAGAGAAGAAGAAGAAGAGGATAAACAATACAGGCAAATGAAGTGCCTGTAAGACAAGAGGAAGCAGCTTCACCAAAGTTGTGTAAAATACATCTGAAGTATTTGCAAACCGCAGCCCTTGCTGTGGAATCATTTCCTTTGCTTTTGTATAGCCACTTTAGCTGTCTGCTTCAATTATACAATATTCCCACTTCACACACATTTCTTGTTTTTCTTCTTGTTCTTTGAAAATTCTGAAATGCAAACTAGTTGGCAAGCATCGCTTATTGAATGTGTATTTCTATCAAGAGGCCCAGAACAAATGCATCCAATTTTATTGAACCACCCTTGTTGTGTTTTGGCCATGACTCAATCTGTTCTGATTAGGCTAGAGACAGGGACAACACACATATTCAAATGGGCTAGACCTCAAAGGGTCACTGAACAATTTCCTCTGTTCATGGAAAAGGGATATTGCTCAGCCATTGGTATTCCCTTGTGGCTCCCCCTTTTTTTCTCCAAGGGTCTTGGAATAAATTCCTGGATGCATTAACATATAAGAAAGCACAAATGACTTAGCGTATAGCCAGTGGTTTTTCACCAACTAGCCCTTAGTTAAGGACACCCTTAAGTCGAGGTCAAGCTCAGAGCCAGAGAAATTATGCATTCTCGCCTGGTTTGAAGCAAACTGTGGGATCTCCATGTATTAAAATGAATTGTTTTACAAGTTTTATCCGCCACAAATGGGACACCACTGAGACCCACTGAGCCAGTTTCTGGGGTGCTGTCATGGCTTGTGAAAAGAGCGGGGAATGCATTTCAGTGTCGTCTTCTTGGCATTTACAAAGGAGAAAGGTTACATGGATACTGTTTTGCAACTACTGTCTCTGGTGTTTTGTTAAGATTTTTTAATCTCACTGTTTATTAAATGGATTGATTTATATGTAATAATCTCATTGTTTTATTCTTCTGTAAAGTTGGCATGAGCTAGATATGCTTTAATATACAGCATGACTAATATTACATTCAGTCTGACAATCAGATGATTACAACCACCTTCCCAGTAGAGCTATCAGTGCTGTGAGTGTCTGTCCAATAGTACACTTGTAAGAATGTATTGTTTACCACTTCTGATCAGTAAGTGACACAGATGATATGGCCTTGGTAAGACATTGAGCTATGTAGAAAGGCAGGGCATAACCTGGATATCAAATGTTTGTGGTAAATCAATTAAAAATGCATCTGCTAACTAGCGAAGTTGTAGTTTACATGGGTGTCTGACCAGACTCATATTCTCACACCTTTAAGCAGGAGTCTAAGTGGACATTTGTGCCAGATGTAATAAAATTAAATTAACCCTCCAGATATTTCTGAGACAAAATGAGAAATTAATGACGTCACACTGGCCTTGACATTTGACCACCAAAAGTGAATCTATTTACCCTTGAGTCCAAGAGAGCACTTGTGATGACTTTTGACCTCTGAACACCAAAATCTAATTAGTTTATCTTTGATACCAAGTAAATATTTGTGTTAAATTCAAACAAATTTCCTCAGGTGGTCTTGAAATATCATGTTCACAAGAGTGGAACAGATGGACAGACAACCTGAAACCATATTGTCTCTAGCCACAGCTACCATGCAGATATGAAGATGTATTCATGATCATTCTCTAACCAATGTGCTCTCCTTACCCAGTCCTAACCACACAAGACTCTGGAGTGAAACTCAGGACTATGGTGTGACATTTGTGTGCCTGGTCTTCCACAACCACTGCCTTGCAACTCCATCAATAAATATAGTAGTTGATTCATTCCAAAATTATGTTGCAGAACTTTATCCATCCAGTCATTATGTTTCCTACAACATGCATTTGCAGTTGCAGTTTAGTTGCATAATTGAGGAGACAGGGTTGCTTGGTAGGAGACGGAGACATGAACTTTGAAAGCGTACATCTAGCTTGACTTAAGTTTGACTCTGGGCCACTGGGAGCTCAGAATAATGGAAGGTCAACTGAGAGAAAAGTAACTAATATGTGATAAAAGTGAATAATTGGTCCTTGACTCATGTATGGTTTAGTAGCTGGTGTTTGGAAAGTTATGATTTCCATTGTTTTCCACTTGTTTTATGTGGCTCAGTCTTTAAGGGCTAAATATATGGCACGCTGGTATGTAGTGGGATAGCGAAGGGTCTTAGCTTAGTAGGTGGAGGAGGATATGTTTAACATGAGTTATAGGTTGTATAAGGGGGGAAGAAGTGTTTGGAGCAAAGTTAACATGGGAAGTAAGCATTAGTAGAGATGGAGGTAGTGTTCCAGATAGAAAGGACTATAAGTAGGAAAGGATAGAAGGAGGGAGGTAAAGTAGGTATGTAGATAGGCAGGGAAGCAGGAGGGTTTCAGACGGGCAGGTGGAGGGTTTTTAATTCAGATTTCATGTGGGCTCACTCAGCAGTCACTGGAGTCTAAAGTGACTCTGGGGAGCCTCACAGTTCTATATGCAAATAGAGCAACGCACCTGGCCAGTGGAGCAGGCCTGCTGAGAGGTTACTTATGCAAATCTGATTGAGTGAGAGCATATTGCCAGAGCACGAGCAGGCATGCGTGCATGAGCATACACACACACACACACACACACACATACAGACAGTTATTTTTCACAGTGGCTCTGGGACGCCATGTTCCTCGAGAATAGAGGTGGCAGACAGAGAGGGAAAAGGATAAAGAAGAGGACAACTGAGAGGGAGAGGCAAAGAAAGACGGAGAGAGTGGAAGTGAATATGGAGAGAGTGAAGGAGAGTGACAAGACAGATAGATAAAGACTGGAGGTGGGAAAGAGGAGGACAGGTAGAAGGAGACAGAGAGAGTAAATGTCAGATGGGGTAGAGCGGGAGAAAGAGTAGGGCAGTGAGGGAAGCATAATTCTTCTGGACATAATAGCATCTCACTTCCTCAGTCATCATCCTTTTCCCCCCACCATGCCCTGCTAGCTTTAACAGCACACTGAGGGCACGTAGGGGGAGGCAAATGACATGTAGGCACTAGGTAATTTCCTATGCATGCTTTGTAAATGGGCTGAAATCCCAATATGCCCAACACCTCTCCCCCCACCCCCTCCCTTAGAGGCTGGCATTAACCTACTGATTAAGTGGTAGAGCTTGGCTGGAGCTCAATCTCAGCCTCATGCACGGGTCCATGATGTAGACAAATGACTAGAAATCACATTGGCATGAACAGGGCTCTCAGTCAGACTGGCCCCCCGGCTCAGGCCTCAGGCACACCACATTAATAAAGAGAGATTTAGTCTGGTGATGATTATTGATAACACTGCGTGCATAATGTAAAATGCCAGCATGGATGAGAGAGGAACTTTGTGATGCTGTACAAAAGTGTTAATGGTAATGGGAGTTCATCTGGAGCCATTATTTCTTACAGCAAAGAAAGTAAACTATCACAAAACATTTCAGTGTTGAAGGGTAAAAGTATCTGACGATATTGGATAGGGTTTCTGATCAATACCATTGATGTCAATAGGTCATTTGACATTAAGATAAGGTGTCTAGCTTTTAGGAAATGCCTTTCATTCCTAATGCTTGAACAGCATTTTTTTAATAATCAGTTAATACGTTTGGTGATTTGTTTTCCTACATGGCAACTTCATTATCTTGAAGGTTAGAGAACATCCCAGCAGCATGGTTAATGCTACGGCTAAAGTTTGGAAAATACAACACTTAGTTATGGTTTAAGAATGATTATGGCTTTAGCAATGGATCTTGGCAAAGCATGCTTTGAGTTAAATGCTAATATTAGCTTGCTAAGATGCTCACAGTGACAAGACTATCATACTGTCATTTAGCAAATATTAATATTAGTTTTCCAGATATCGATACTCTACAAATGTGAACTTCAAAGTGTTACAATAGCAAGAGTCAGACATTTGTTGAAGCATTATTTACCATCTGGGGACCAGAAATGTCAAAACAACAAAGTTCTTTGGTAATTTGCAAAGTCATATTTAAGATATAATACTGAATAAGTAAAAATATTGCAGTGACATTATGTTTATAAACGATACAGTTTGTTTGAACATCTCCTTGGTAGGAATGAAATGACCCAAGTCTCACTTCAGAGGTATGAAGAACACTGTGTCCTAATTACACTCTGACCTGCCACAAATCAACTCCTCTCCCTTGAGGATAATTTGTCTATTGCCATCAGTAAACGCACAATGCGAACAATTTGTTTGTTTGAGATTGTATTTTCCTAATACTAAGTCCTGTTATGATTGTTTGATTTTCACAGAAATTTGACCTACTGTTTACAGAAAAAACAACAGTCAGAGGATTTTTCTATAGCACTTTCCACAGTAATTCATTTAATAGTCACGAACATGTTTAGGTCTGACGTACTAATGTCCATCTAATGGTAGTGCTAGAGGAAACATCAGTGCTTCTGAGACCAGTAGGCAATGGCTCCTGGAGACTACGATGTCTCTAAAAGCAGCACGGAGCAGAGGAAAAAAAATTCAAAAGTTTCATTCAGAATGCTCTATAGCCATGATCTGTGCTCAAACAGAGCACATCCATCTGCGTAAACCCTCCACCATGTCCTTCCACCACATGCAAACCTGTACATAGAACAACTAAAACTCACCAACCTTTTAAGTGATATCCATACAACAGCCATATGTGATTTTGAAGTTTACATCTCTCCTCAGAAGTTCAACAAAATCAAATTGCTTTCAGAGCCTAGACTAAACAGCACATTAGCAAAATTACAGCATATTTCACAATTTCAGTAAGAGCCAAATAAATGGGAAAAACCTCAGCGTAGAGTGAAGTGCCTGGCCGACTGAAACATCTCCCTCATTGTCACATGGCACTTTACTTTTGGTTTTGCTTGAGTTCATTTGTCTCCTTTCATGCCTGGCATCAGTCACTCCATATGACATCAATTGTGTTTAATTAGTTGTACCAAATGTTGGAGGAGATACCTGTTCTCGTGTGTGTGTGTGCTAACGTGTCAATTTCCTCTTTAGCATTTCTCATGGAGTGATGAATTGGCTCTGACAAATTACTCTGATAAATCATCATTACTGTATACCCAGCATGCATGGGAGGGTGGTGGTGGGGATACGTTGGATGGAGAACACAAGTTCTTCATGTAAAGACTTAAAGTAGCAATAATGTTTGATAATGACTGAACCTTCTTCAGATAGATTATCGATGCAGCGTCTATGTAGAGCTGTGTGTCATCAGCAAATCAAATTATTTTCTTTTAACGATGAACTGATCTGAAATGCCTGCAATAACACTTAGTTGAAGGGTACAAAACCAGCCAATGCAGCCAGTGGAGGGAAAATAATGCGGCATCTAGCTAATAATAACACAGCCCATTTCTTGTTAGTCAATGCCTCTTGCTCCAGTAATGGCCCAATTAAGGGAAACCAACCCTGGTCTTCTTTAGGTATGTCGCAAATTGATTATCTCACCATGAGCAGACAGTCCACTGCTCCCAGATCACAGATTATAGTCTGCCCAGGCCCAAACTGGGCTAATAAGCGACCATTTTCACACTTGTTTAGGCTTTAGAGTGCTCATGCAAGAGTGGAGGCCAGATAAACAAGGAAAGGTTTGCTGTGAGACGCTCTAACATCATGGATTGATGATTTGCTCAGTGTGTACAATTTTTTCCACTATCTGCACATTCAAACCTCTCTCATCATAATGTTTCCTTTATATAAATGTATGTTTTTTTTGCATCCTTCTCTATGTTACCTTTCTTTCACCCTTCTGTCTTCTTCACTTCTTTTTCTTGATGATGTGTGACTTTCTCTGTCTTTTGACAAGTGAATTAGATTGGGAGATTTCAACCTCACCTCTCTCTCATACACTAGCTTGTAGCCCCAGTTAGCACTTCACTGGCTTTGTAAACACCCAAGAAACAAAACACTCTCATGGTGTTGAGGTGTTTTGAGATTGGTTGGTCAGCATTATCCCAGACTACCTGTGCACCTTACTTCCTGTGTCCTCCCATTCTTATCCAGAGCATATCCTCCTCTCACCCCACCCTCCTCAGCCTTCTCGCCAGCTGAACAACAACAGGGTCCCTGCCTTGGTGACTGACAGCCTCCCTAATTGTATCCACTCACTCATGACAATTTGATTAAAATATTACGCCAAAGTCTCACCCTCTGTTTGTTCCTCCCCTCCAAATCTAATTTTGATTTTAAAAAGAGAGATTACCTCCACAAGCATGACTGAGGATGCCATTAACTTCTACTTAATCTTTATCACTGCTGTGATTTTAACATGTGTACAGCTTTCGTTTCGCTTTTTTTTCCCTTGTGCTGTCCACTTTCTCTTCTCTCTTGTCCTGTTGGGAGTTCAGGGCTAGAATACAGAAGAGGTGTTATCCAGTGGTTTGATACCCATTACCCTTGAAATGGCAACGGAATTAAGAAAAACTCAAGGGTTTTGGGAGAACACCCCCAAAGCAGAGTTGTTACCCAGAGAACACCCAGAGATAGATTCCAAACAGGGTTTGTAAAGATAAAAAATAATAATAATAAACAATATATTGTTTCCATTAGCATTGTAAATCTCCTTATGCGTTAGCATTGAGCTAACAAGTTAGTAACAAGTTTACCTATATAATCAAGCATAGATGCTAAACTTTCACTTTTAACTTGATGGTTGCAATTATTGATTAAGTTTTACAGTATATTTGATTTTTAAGGAATAAACAGCCTAAACTGAAAAACCCCTGCGTCTAATTTGAACTATTTGTGTGAACCTCATAAAAATGTGTAAAAAACAAAAAAGTTATTTTCTGCAGATATACTGGTAGCTCAAGAAAAAATAAAACAACAACTATCACACACATACAGTTCAGTCTAATTCAGACCAGACACTTAGGCAGGCCTGAACTCTGAAACACCTCTGGAATAACTCATTAATAGCATTAACAGCTATCTACAACAGTTTTGATCTTTTCCCCCCCGGCATAGCCTTACTCATAGTACCTTACTATTCAAATAACAAATACCTTTGATGACTCCATTTGGTGACACAGTTGATGACGAAGTTACCAAATATGTTTCCGTGCCCCATTAGGGGTTAAAAGGAAAAACAACCATATATACTGTGTAGTTGTGTACATTCTCCCAGCGGCTAACTTATTTGTTTCAGGTCATCAGTCCAATTATCTCATTCACCTTTGAGGTGCCCGTGAATATGCAGTGAACCAACTGAACCATTTTGCTGTCACGCATGTGTGTTGTTATTCTCAATACAGAGAAAACATGCACACATACACGATCAGCACAGGTATATCCACATGTATGTAAACATGCATGAATACACACACAGAAACATATACACCCATATTTTACCTCGAGTTGCCCCCTCCCACGCATGCCCTGCCTTTGAAAGAAGAATAAATCCAATGTAATATAATCGGTGAAAGCAGGGAGGGTGATAAGTTGGTGGGAGGTTGCTGGTGGGGGTGGTGGGCAGTTCAATCATTTACTGAAAAAAAATGCCATGTATCATTCACCTGATTTGAATTGTAGCTCACCCCTTTTTTTGAACCCCTGCCAATTCATTTTGTACATTAAAAATTGGTCAGGGTTGATAAGATTCCATTTTCACGGTCGGCAATGCAGAACTGGCGAAAGAATACAATTACAGACCCCAGAGTAAACTCTCCGAATGTCAACTTGATGTAAATGATCAGAAGCAGGGCACAAAAGAACAGGCTTCAACTTCAACAGCCCCCACCTCCCTCGCCCCCAACCCCACATCTACCTTCTCCCTCACTCTGTATAGGTTTATGTCTCGCCACCTCTTGCTCTCTATCTGCACTTGACAGCTTTTCACCCTGGTGGTGGCAGGCAGACAGAGCTGGTGAAGTGCAGTTTGTCCTGGTGGAGCATAGGGGAAAGGAAAGTTTGGAATCACAGTAGCAGCTTGAGAGCATGCTGACATTCATATACTGAAAGTGTTATAGTGTTTATGTTGTTTGTCTTCCAAAGAAACAATTACCAATGCTGGAAGACTAAAACTAGCTTGTGCAGCCAGTTCAACATTCAGTACATATGTGTGCCACCATGTATAAGAGAGACCTGAAACATTAAATGACCACAGGATCATGTGGTGGTGGTTACACAATGAATTCAAGCTCTTGACTTGTTGTTCATCTCACTCTCTACAGAGTTGAGAGAGAGTTTAAAGGGGAGCTCCAATAATTTAAAAGGAAACTGTATGGGTTTTACACATGTGCTTCCAAGTGTAGGGGAGTGCCACCATATATATCAAGAAAGTTCTGTAAAGCCTTTAGCATCTCTACAGGGAACTTTTTCACCAAATCAGTTTAAGGGCTTGTTCTGAGATTAATTTTGAACCAGTTTCTTTGCGTTTTGACAGCCAAAGAAGCGTCTCTCTGCCAGGAAAACTGATTCCAGAGTGGCGGACCTGTTTTCATCCCATACATACTTGCCAGTTGGTGTCTCAATACTGACACAAAAGGTATCCATTAGCACTGGTATACTATGCATGGGGATGACATCTGTGTGCGGCACTGTGCATTGCAACAAGACAACTGCAGGAAGTACTTATTTTAAGTTTTGGTTCCTAACCCTAACCCAGTTGTCTTTGGGTATTAGCTGTAAGTGATCTTCTTGGTGAGGAGTACAGACTAATGCACCTGGTACATCAACAAGTGATTTCAAAGGGTACCTTTAATGTTATATGTATTTAATGTATTGATGCACCAAGTGCGAGGGATCAATATGTTACACTGTGGGATGGGAACATGTTGGAGTGACACCAACTTTTTGCTCAAAACCGCCTAGTTCATTTTAAGTGCAAAGAAAAGATGATCAGGACAGGATCCTGGTGACCAACAACTTGTAAAGATAAAAATCAGTCTACTATTTGTTTGTGTAACCACAGTGATACCAGTGTAGTTGATGGTAGGTAGATAGCTAAGAGGACTTAGGCTCACAGGCTAACTTTAACCTATGTTCAGTTATAACAAGTATCAATATGCACATTCTGGTGTTTGTTTTTATGCTTTGTGTTAGAGTTGCTGTGAAAGTGGATACTTATTCTAGCACTAAACCCGCCCTATAGCATCCAGTTCATGTTGAGGAAAAGGCATACAACGGAGTCTGATAAATGTCCTCCAGGGATGTCACATGAGCCAGCATCACCTGGCTCTGAATACTAAGCTAGAAAGGTAAAAACAAATTGGTGGTAGCTGCTACTGATATACTGTATAACACCCCAACCTCCAACCAGACTGTGTAGAGTTGCATTGTAGAAACTGTATCTAGTATATTGGAATACAGCTGTCACCTACAATACTTACTAATACTAAAAGTTTTTTTATTGTTTGTTTGATTTTGTTTTGCATATCTGTCACAATCAGAACTAACTGTAATGTTACACAAAGATAACTCTAGTAAATACACAATGATGATTTTATTTATTAAGGTAAAAAAAGGACCTATGCGAATAAGTCATTGCCACCTAAACCTAATATCTGATTGTGCCACCCTTGGCAGCAATGACTGCAACTGCAATCACTCTCCTTTGCAGAATTATTTTAATTCAGCCAAAGTGGAGCATTTCGAGATTTTGAAGCATGAACGGCCTGTGTAAGGTCACGCCTAAGCATCTCAATCTGACTTAAGTACAGACTTTGACACTCCAAAACCTTAATTTTTTGAGCCTTTCAGAGATGAATTTGGTGGTGTGTTTCAGATTATTGCCCTGCTGCATAACTCTTCAGTTTGAGATCACAGACATTGTCCTACAGCATTTTCTGGTCAAGCACAGAATCAGTGGTTCCATAGTAAGTCAAGCTGCAAAGCAGCCACAGACGATCACACTACCACCACCACATTTGACCACTGATATTATGTTCTTTTTATGAATGGTTGTGTTAGTTTTACACCAGATTTAACGAGATGCACACTTTCCAAAAAGTTCTTTTGTCCCATTAGTCTACATAGAAAAGTCTTGAGAACAATCAAGTTGCTTTTTGGCCAGTGTAAACGAACCTTCGTGTTCTGTTTGGTCAGCTGTGCCTTTCACTTTGGATGCCATTGTTGCCCATTGTGAATCATGAACACTGATGCAGTGTTTGCGTGGCTTCTCTCAGTGCACTCTGGTTTCCTTCCACAGTCCAAAGACATGCAGTGAGGTTGATTGGAGACTTGAATTGTCCATAGTTGTGAGTAGAGTGTGAATGGTTGTCTGTGTCTACATGTTGCCCTGTGATGGACTGGCGACCTGTCCAGGGTGTACCCTGCCTTTCACCCTCATGATAGCAGGGATAGGCTCCAGGACGCAACCCCTACAGGGAATAAGGATATTTTATGACTTCTTGTATGAGTCATCTTTCTTCTATTTATGTAATATCTTAATTCAGGTCTTGCAGTAATCAGACCTGGGTGTTGCAAGTGAAATTAAACTCAGATTTCCAAAAATTGTTGTTAATCACTGTTCATTCATGATTTAGCAAGGGGATGCTGATTACTTTTTCAAATAGGGGAAGGCAGGTCTGGATAGATTTTCTCCCTGATAAATGAAATCATCATTTAAAAATCAAAATTTTGTATTTACTCTGGCTCTCTTTGTGTAATAGTAAAATGTGTTTAATGATCAGAATTATTTAGGTGTGACAAATATGTAAAAAATAAAAATAAATCAGGAAGGTAATACTTTATTATACTTTTCACAGCACCATACATTAAAAGTCTAATATCTAAAGTTGTCCATGAAGTAAAAGTCTCTAAATGGTGCTGGCTCCTGGTGCCTCTGCACAGTAAATGCTCACTTACTTGCACTGTGTTTGATCAGACGTTCCCTCTTTTGACTAAGAGGAATCATCTGCTTTGACCTGAACCCCGACCCCTCCACCCTTGCAGTGTCACTCAGTGCCACCCAGATTCGGAGCCAGCCCTCAGTGGTGGCAGCAGGATGCTTTGACACCTCACAATTACAAGGGTTGTGTCCCTGCCACCTGATCGCACATTATCAGTCGCCAACGTCCCCGATGGTGCCCCACCACTCGCCCTTCCTTTTCCTTAATGACTCTTTCTCACTGCGTCTCTGTCTCTGTCTCTGTCTATGTGTTCTCCCCTCTTTCCTCCATGATTATTCAGAGGTTTGCACATTAGTCAAACTGGCTGTGATGGACAGCGTTATGTATAAATTTTCTGCAGTGGCTGAACTTTGACACTCCACAAATAGATGGAGAACATGCACGAGCCATGACGTCTAATCAAAAACAAGGCCGGTGTTAACAGAGGTCAGCGGTCAAAGAGATTGTTTGCATCAACACCAGGTTGCCTAATAGGGGTGACAAAAAGTCTTCTTGTTTACAGCAGAAAGCCAGTGGTTCTACACCAGCGCATTTGATCCAACAATATGCTTCAGTTTAATCTATGACATTTGCGTGGGCTTTGAGACCACGGAGCCTGTTGGCAGCAGCAGGGAAGATAGAAGGACGTCAGTCACTTGGCAGAAAGCAAGTCTGTGCTTTGAATGGAAACTGCTATCTTCAGGAAGAACAAATAAAAGTATGATGATAAAACCTGTCATATATCAATATATGGAAGAAAAAAGGTGCAACTTGTTTAAAATTATTTTTCTTTTGGGATCATGATCATGATTTTACAATTGGCTCAATTAATCAGTCCTAAGGGTGACAGTGAGAGTTAATGGTGTCACTACTGATTGTCTTCTGCCTGCATTACTTTCAAAATTGTATTAAGCTGCATTTTATATGGCATTTAGGTTTTAAATTTTGTCTTAAATTTGACCAAACACTTTAATGTAACTGTGCTTTAGTTAAGCATAAAAAAAGAATTACATGGGGTGAATGCAGTAATAAGTACTGATTTCCTGTAGTTATATACCTTATAATAATACACTTTATAATAAAAATAAGTACATCTACTGTACAAAAAAGTGTTTAGTTCTGAATTTCAAACCCAAATGTACATGGAAGATTTTGGATCAGATTGTTAGACAGTTTAATTCAATGGTCAGTTGTAAGTCATCTTGTTCAGCAGGGCCTACTAACTACTACTGAGTCATGCATTTCATTAAATTCATTCATTTATTCATCTTCTGAACCGCTTAGTCCCCACAGGGGTCACAGGTGTGCTGGAGCATATCCCAGCCAGCTTACGGGCGAGAGGCAGGGTACACCCTGGACAGGTTGCCAGTTGATCGCAGGGCCACATACAGACAAACAACCATTCACACTCTCACTCACACCTACGGGCAATTTAGAGTCCCCAGTTAACCTAAGCATGTCTTTGGACTGTGGGAGGAAGCCGGAGTGCCCGGAGAGAACCCATGCAAACACGGGGAGAACATGCAAACTCCACACAGAAAGACCCTGGCCAACCCCAGGAATCGAATCCAGGACCTTCTTGCTGTGAGACGACCACTGCTAACCACTGCACCGCCGTGTCGCCGCATTTCATTAAATGAACAAAAAAGTACACACTTATTCCATCTTTTCCTCATCAGTACTGAAAAATATGCTAAAATCTTCCTCATACAGTACATCAAATATAGATTTTCTTAAATTATCATACCATGGACAATAAAGATAACAGATAACACAGATCACACAGCCTGTCCTCCTGTCCTCCCTGTTGGTTTTAAGTCTATCAGTGTCCAGAGCTCATGCTTTGCTGATATGTGTGCTAGTTTGGCAACATTGGTTGGCACACAAAACACAGTGAGAGACCAGTTTATGTCCAGTTTCAACCTGTTAGCCAGTGTTGTAACTTTTAAACCAAACTGCATCAAATCTTTCCCGAGGGCTAACAAATTTGCTTGTGTGCCTAACTGTAAGTTGTAGCTCTATGTTAAGTAACCATGAACTGGTGATTACTGTCTACTGCACCTACTGGCAGGTAGAGCAGATGTACAATTCTAAGTCACACTGTATGAAGTGTTGACTTTCATTTATTACCCATCATATACAGTATCTCACAGTATTACATGTATCATACATTATGCTTTTGTGCCATGTCATACTTCAAATAGATACCAGGTCACTTTGTTGGATGTTCAGCTCCATTAGTGGCATTACTATACAGTGTATACTGGCAGACTAGGTTAAAGGTGACTCCATATTTAATATTGGTGTCATTGTGTGTTTGTGTGCCTGACAGTGCATTTAGTCTAAATGGCTGCAGGGCTGTATTTTTGAGCATGTCACCCAGCATGCATAACGCGGTCTGAGATCATCAATATTCATTTTCGTATGACAGGAGCAGTCAGCGTTGTGTAACACTTAGCACTTAACAAAGGCTACGCTCCCACCACTTAAACATATGTCAGCTTACTGCAAAGATGCTTTCATCAAGGACGCATACAAACATGCCATAAACATAGGACGATGACGGGGAAGGGCGTACTGCACAGAGTCATGAAAATCCTCTAGGTGCAAACAGTAAAGCAAACCTGTGCAGGACATCAGGAGGACAGAGGAGAACAAATGAAATGACAAACAGCAGAAAGGAAAAGGAGACAAGAGAAATGAAGAAGTGGATGAAGAGAAGGAAAAGGAAAAAGAAGTAGTGGAGGAAAGAAAAAGAAAATGAAAAGAGAGGACAGGAAATTGGAGAG
Organism: Helostoma temminkii; assembly: GCA_900302695.1. Taxonomy (NCBI): domain Eukaryota; kingdom Metazoa; phylum Chordata; class Actinopteri; order Anabantiformes; family Helostomatidae; genus Helostoma; species Helostoma temminkii. The sequence continues at coordinate 44,116 of OMLM01002786.1, forward strand.
AGTGAATGATCAAGAGAATGAAATGAAGAGATTTCTTAAACGGTGAGGAATGAGAGTGAGTCAAGGAGAGGAACACAGGAGAGGAGAGGAAAGAGGAAGAGAGGATGTAGGCAGCGTGCCAGGGCACAGATACTCAGTCAGAGCAGGGGGCTTGGACAGGATGCTGTGTTGGCCCATGGCTGCTGATATCCTCTCCCTCGCCCACCAGACAGCCTTTGACACCAATGAAACGTGGCTTCTCTGTCCCTAATGACCACATGGCTGAAGGTGGTGGTGGTGGTGGGGTTGTCTGGTTGTCTGGGCCGGAGAGGAAGGATCAGTGATCAGTGAGACAGAGGGGAAGCGGATGGGAAGGAGTTACTTCATTATGCATCAAATTAGAAAAATTCATAATTTATCATTACACCCAGCCCCAAATGCCACCCAACTGAGCCTCATCCCTGCAAAAATATCACGGCGAGCGTGGAGAGGGGAGTAAAAAAAGAAAAACTTAAAAAAAAAACTGTCAGAGCCCCAGCAGCAGCCTATGGGCAAAATTAATATGCAAATATATGCAAGAAATTAAAAAGCAGAATTACACAGGCAAATGAGGTAGCTACACTTGAATTGTTAGGATTATGAATAATTACTGTGAATTTCCTGCTCCTAATATAACTTGTTTTTTGATAAACAAAGACTTAATTATCGAGATGCGCTGGAGAATTTCCGTGGCACTCATTAATCTTGCAGAAAAAACAAG
>OMLM01002788.1:1935-14801 GCA_900302695.1 Helostoma temminkii
TTATTTTCTTGGCAAGGGATAGATTCTGTATGTTATGCTAGGCTAACTGGCTAGTTAAAATGGCTGCCGCTTCATATTATTATATTGTAACTGTATGTTGAACAGTTTGAAAGGTTTTAAGGGTAATGACATATGGTTCTGATCCTAGCTTCATTCAGCTTCTAACCACATCCTGCCATGTGGAGATTGCTGGAAAAAACTCAAAGTAATAATACATAAGAGGCCTGAGCCAGAGTTAGGTGTTACCTTCTTTATTTAAATTGAATTCTTTTATCATTTAATGGCAAAAAATGTTTTTGATATTTAAAGAAGAAAAACAGAACCAAACTGTTATTCTAGTCCAACCTTTAGCTCACGCTTCACTGTTTTTGTGCATGTGGAACAAAATGCTACCTGCATGTCATAAGTACGTCCATCATATCTGGCAGTCAACCTGAAGTAAAACCCTGCATAGATTTACTCGTTAAAGTCCAGAATCTTACCTTGTCTCCAAGGTACGTCTTTGGTGCGTGCCAGTGGAGATCCTGGTAGACGTCAGGGACATCACTGAGGTCTGCTTCTACAAGGTCCTGACCAGGATACACTGTGACCGGTACCTCCTGTCTGTCTGCTCCCAGCAACACCCAGCCATCCATGTCCATGACCTACAGGAGAGGAACCATTTTAATATGACTAATACAAACATATGAACGTGTATGAATGTGGAAACATTCAGTAAAGCTTAACTTTAGCTATTTTTTTTTGATAGTAAAGTCACCTTTTTTTTTTGAGTTCCTACTATTTTCTAGTATTATTACAATGTAATAGATGATAATTAATTGAGAAAACAACTTATTGGTTGATTTAACAGCTACACACATTCAGTTTACAATATCAAACAAATCAAAGTACCTCTGTGCGTCTTTTGTCAGAGCTGCGACAGCGGTCAGTGGCTCCAAAGCAGAAGCAGCTGGTGCAGCCCTTGGGGTTGGTCGGGTCCAAATGGAATGTACCAACTCTGCACTGATCACAGCGAGAACCCTCAACGTTCTCCTGCGGGTGGGGGACACACAGCAGGTTAGAACACACACAACGTTCAGGGGGATATATTTGTGTGTGTGATAGTGTGCTACGACTGCCACACCTTGCAAAGACAGTGTCCTGTGAAGGAGTCGCACACTTCCTCCTCGGTTCCAGCCTCGTTGCAGTTACATGGCCTGCAGTTGGGGTAGCCATAGAAACCGGGAGCGCAGCGGTCACACTGACGGCCCACCACGTTGTTCTTACATCTAGAAATAACCATGATCAAGTGTTAAACGATGTCAGAAGCTATCTGATCAGGTGCATCAAACACACAGATATAAACTTTGACCTTTATGTTTAAAAAGGACCTCAGTCTTGCAGGACAATAGGACATTATTCTTCACATTATCTATATACACATTATATACATATATATATATGTATAGTCAAAAGTCTGATTATATATCTATAGTGTTTATGTGAGTCTGTACATGTTTTTTTGTGTGTGCTAATGCCAGGTGCTGGAATCTTAAATGAAGTGAGACTTTACTTCCAGATTTACATCTGTGTCTTGTCCAGACAAAGCTGACACATTCCTGTGTGTATAGTGTGTGTGTGTGTGTGTGTGTGTAGGGGGGCTAGTGATACTGGTATGATTCTGATACTTTGAATGCATCAGCAAAAAAAAAAATATTGAGCAGTGTGCAAGTCAAATAGAAACCGCTTCATTTAAAAGCCCTTTTGTTAGATCTCAGCATCTGTGATGTCTTTGTCCCTAAACTCTCAGGTGAGTGTCACTCAGGATTTGACGTGTTACAGACTAACTGCTCACTGTACCAGGGAGCACTCTGTGACAATTTTTCTTCACTCATCAATGTAACTGTATTTTGGAAATATAGACAAAAGTACAGCTCGATGAGGCAACACACTTAAAAAAGGTTGTGACAGAAGTTTATAAAATATTCAGAGAAGCTGATGTCTTGTACCATGCAAGAATGGGCAAATATTCCACTTGGGAAAAAAATTATAAATAATATCCTCAGCTTCTGAATGTAAAGTGTCATTAAAATTAAAGGCGATGTAACACATTGATAAACAGGACTCTGCCATCTTTTGTGTGTGTGCTGTAGGCATCAAAATCCAAATGTAATATATACAAAATACTTACAAAGCACATTTTAGAAAAAATAATCTAACTTTGCAGATACTGGGGGTAGTAGTCTGTAGTTCTCTGTCACCTGATTGACAGCAAACACACTACACTCCAGTGTATGTTGTTCAAGTCTGATCACAGTGTGTGTTCATCCAATCAGGATTCATGCTGAAGTCACTACTACTAAATACTGATCCTTGTTAGAACCTCGAAGGATAATTTTGAGTGATTAATGATTCCACCACTGCAGCTGTGAACATAAGAGAATTTGACTGACTGCCAGGATGTACAACAGCAAAAGGTGAGATGAAGACAGACAGCTCTGAGCTGTTGGTAGTCCTCAGGAGAGGCAGGACTGAATGACAGTGCATTTTAAAACCTGCAGCTGCCACAGAACACAGACAAGATTTGGCAAGTACAGTTGGCAATAAACACAGGCAATCAACCTAGAATGAGACTCAGAGCCAAGATCATGTCAGGAGACAAACTGAGGCGAAAAATAACTACTTCCAAAGAGAAGCCTGGCATGTGAGAGCTTTTTCTACCAAACATGTTGTTATCTGTCACCTGTTAGTGGCAGTGTGATGAGCAAGAGATGAATTGTGACCTCTGGAGAAATTGAATGTATTGTTTTAGAGTTGGATAAGGAAAGTGGACCAGCAACAGTAATCAATCATGATGCGTTACCTGCACTGTCCACTGAGAGTATCACAGTTGACATCAGAGATGATGCCGGGTCGAGAGCAATTGCAGACCTCACATCCCACCACTGGGTGGCAGCCAAATGTCTGTGGCTCACACTGGGTGCACTCAGGCTGCAGTGTCCTTGGAGGACAGATACAATCACCAGTCACAGGTTCACATAATCTTGTACCACAGTTACAGGCTGTAGGAGAGAAGAGAAAACACACAGTTACAGAGAAGCCAAACTTCACTGAAGGAGAAATACACTGTTGCTTCTCCTTTGAGAAAAACATTCACTGGCTTGACTTCCTGCAGCCAACATATTATATCTGTCAGTGAGTTTGTGAATCATTCACTTTAATCCCAGTGTGAATGTAAATGATTTTTAATGTTAAGTTTTAAAGTCATGTCTGTCACAATATTGAATTACTGAGTTCCAGCAACAAAAAAAACATCATCTAAACTCAACTGACTCATTTAAAATAATTACTTAAATTGGGAATTACTGTAGCTGGTGAGATTTATACATTTATAGATAGTCAGACTGTCACTCTATCAGCCAATCATAAACTCACGTCTGCAGTTGGGGAATCCCCAGTAGCCTGTGGCACACATAGAGCAGTCTCGACCAATCACGTTTGGCTTGCAGCGGCACTGACCGCCGAAGGACTCGCAGGTGTCGCTCTCGGCTCCGACCTCGTGGCAGGCACAAGGCAATGCTCCGTTGTTGAAGAAGGCTGAGAGAGACACGGCTGAGCTGAGGCAGAATGGGGAGGTGGTGGAAGGACTGCATGGACGAGAGAATGAATGAGCCAAAGAAGGAAAAAACTGCTTTTACAGTGTTACTCCAAATATGCAGTAGTTGTAGTAGTTTAAAGTAATGATACTGACTTGATATAGAAGCTGTTTTGGCCACAGTTGCTGATGAAGTCATATGATTTGTCCAGAGGCTCCTCGTTCAGGTAACTGGAGCTGTAGCTCGACTCAGGCACAACCAGCACATAATCCTGCAAAGACACAGGACATGAGCTACAATGCAAGATGGCAGACGGCAGGCATCATTAGATTGTGGAGATAAAAGCCTTTAAGTACAAAATATCCTTTTCTTTTCAATTTAGACTGGAAACACTGAGACATAAGAAGAGTGGACACTTTTGATGCCACGAAATGCTACTGAAATATGATGTCCAAGTCTGATAATGACATCATAGAGAGGCCAGTGAAAAGCAAAGGATAGAACACAGCAATCCTTACCAGCCAAAGCGTCTTGCCTGCAGGTATCTGCACTGTGAGGAAGACTTCATTGTCCGTCACATCCAGAATGATCTGATTCTCAGAGACCAGAACATTCCGGCAGCCGTAAGCATGTGGGCAGAAGGAGGCGTTGGTGTGGCCTAAAGAAAGAGAGAAAAGTTTATGAAAGTCTTACTAGTTCCTAACGTGATGTATAATGGCATTTACAGTACCAGGATTAGATGACATTTGACTTTTGTGCACTTTTTACTCTAATGTACACTATGTATGTACTGTAGTGTGTTTTTAACCATTCAAGGTTTCACAGTTTACAGAATCTGTATCTGCATCACTCAGTGTGTCCTCTTACCCTGCCAGATTCTTCCTCCGTTAATGTAAACCTGCACAGGAAAGGTCGGGTGGAGAGGCTGGTGATAGTGAAGGATAAAGACGTAGCGTCCCAGGGCATGGACGCGAGTCGAGTACACTGCTGCATTCTGGGTAAGGCCAAGGAAGTAATGGAGAAAGTACATACAGACAGAGAGCAGGAGGTGATATAAGCAGCTACGATGTTAGCGAAAAAGGCATCATACAAATCCTCAGCCTTGTCTGTTGACTATTGTCTGGTGACTTGGAAAATCAACATTTCAGTTTGAAAGCTTCAAATACCAGCTATTAACACATATAATAATAATAATAATAATAATAATAATAATAATAATAGTGCTCTTAAAAGAGATTTAAAAATTAAATAAAGTGCAGAGTCCAACATGTTCAGTAGTATCTGCCACAGTGGACAGTGTGTCCTGATGTAACCAGCTCTCATCCTCCACCAGCATTTATACCTGCACTGAGTCCAGCCTGACGTGGTCGCTGTTATCTGCTCCATGTGGAGGCCGGTCTCCTCCGGTCCAAATGTTCTCATGCCGGAAGAGCAGAGGAGAAACTGCAGCAGGGGAGGCCAGGATGGGCTCCTGCATGGAGGAGCTCTGGCCTTCCTTCACGACCAGTGAGTCCGACGGAGTCTGGAAGCGTGAGGGGACACAGGAGGAACTGGGGCGAGAGAGAAGGAGGAAGAGGGTTTAGAAAGCATGTGAATATTTATTTAGGTATGTTCAGTTATTGTACGTTACTTTACCTGTCAGGAGAGAACTGCCCATGAGTGCTGATGCAATAGACCTTCGGCTCCACATACTCCATAGTAAACTGGTGTTTAGGTACCAAGTACACTTTGTGCTGCAGACAGTGAACAAACACAAAGGTTGAAGGCTGAAGTGCTGAAGGAACTGATCAACTAACTCAATTACCAAAAATAGTCTTAGATTATTCAGGGATCATTTGAATGACTCATTACACAACTCTAGCTCTAGTGTTACACACAGTTTAATTAGATATTACTATAAAAATAACTTTCCAAAAACTAAACTATGTTTAAAACTTCACAACACCCAGCTACTGCATCACCACTGTGCTGGGGACACTTCTCACCAGAAAGAAATTGGCCTTGTCAGAAATGAGCTGGATCTCAGAGTCAGCAGGGAGAGAGAAGACAGCCACTCTGTTGTGTTCATCAACAGCCACGACTCGACACAGAAAGCTACACAAACACACAAAGACACGTGATGATGAGAACTGGTGAATGTGATGAAGCACAGATGCTAAGTGAAAACTCTTAGTCCGCACTCCTTGTACCTGTACTTGCAGTGCAGCAAGGTAACACGATGCTGATGTGCTCGTGCACCTGGAGTGTTAACAGCTATGGACAAAGTCTGTGGCAACTCTTCTTCACTGGCATACTCGACCACCAGAACGTAGTCCCCTGGAGCCGACAGGCGCTCTCGCAGTGCAACGCTGATCTGCAGCAGAAATGTACAATGTATTTATTAAAGCTCCGCTAACTCTCTCTCACTGTGTGTATTTCACACTCTCTCTTTCCCTCCCTTACATCATAGCCGCTGCAGACGGCCATGTCGGGATGGTGTGGGGTCAACTTCTCAGTTAGGCAGGAGCGTGGCAGGTGGTTATCAGTGCGACACCTGGCGTCATTGCCGGAGATGAAAGGGAAGGAGTCCATAGACAGATACTTGTACAGCAGACAGCTGGAGGCACAGAAAGAAGAGTGATTAGAGAGGAACCTTTTTTTTTTATTTATTTCTAAGGGTGACTTTCAGAAGATATTGGTCTGCAGCAAATGCTCTCACAAGCATAGCAATGTGAGATGCTCAGTTTGAAGACATTTTGTTGCTCTACACTACTAGCAGGACTAATAACAATATATATATATATAACAACAAAGTATTCCTATCATCATTCCTAAAGTTCATTATATATGTTAAGTTTTATGTGTGTACTATCGTGAAGAGTAAACATCGTTTTTGTTATGTGACTATTGTTTGCGACCTGGGTAAAGCGACTTCCTGTTACCAGTCTTCAGTAAGGTTTGTACTACTGTACAAACATGAGAAACATTATGTGTGTGTTGCTTTACTTTTGGCTGGAGTCAGACACAGAGCTGTAGGAGCAGGGCTCTGTGACTCTGATCTGCAGGATGGGAGCTTCATAGTAGGCACTGGGCAGCAGCACTAAGTAATCCTGAGGGGAAAACAGAACATAAATACAATGTTATACAGTGGTATCTGAGTAATACATACAGTTAGGTCCAGAAGTATTTGGGCAATTACAGTTTTTTTTATAATTCTACCTTTATAAACAACCAAAATGGATTTGAAATACAACAATTAATATGTAATCGAAATGCAAGTTAACCATTTAGGTAGAGCAGCCATTTTAAGCAGAGTACCTCCATTTTAGAAAGTAGCTGAACTGTACTGACTGACAAGAAGTTAACTGACCAGTCTATTCCCTCATTACTTTAAGACAAATGAAGCATAGGCAGCATGTATCTCAATTGGTAGGGCAGTTGTCTTTCAACCACAGGGTTGGCAGGTTCCATTCCGGGTCACCCCGAGGCTACATGCTGAGGTATATTTGGACAAGACACCGAAACCTCGTAGTAGTGCTGTTTTATACAGGCAGCTGTCCAAGCAACAATTTCACCAAGGGGGTTAATAAAGTATCAATTACTCTTATTAATATTAAAGGTCTGGCACTGATATCAGGTATTAAGCTGGGATTTGGAAGTCCAACAAGATCTCAGTGCAAGTTAATGAGACTATCATTAGGCTGGAAAAAAACAACATATAAGAGAGATAGCGAAAACTGTGTGTGGCCAAACTAAATGTTGCTAACAGTTAAGGGGGACTAGGAGTAAAAAGTGGAAACATGGTGCCAAACCATTTTTTAAATCTGTCCGACAGAACAAGGCAGTTTATGATCAATTAACTAGAATTGATCAGCTGCTCTTGCTAATTAATGGTAATTCTACCATTCATTCATCTTCTATACCGCTTAGTCCCCGCAGGGGTCACGGGAGTGCTGGAGCCTATCCCAGCCAGCTTATGGGCGAGAGGCAGGGTACACCCTGGACAGGTCGCCAGTCTATCGCAGGGCCACATATAGACAAACAACCATTCACACTCTCACCTACGGGCAATTTAGAGTCTCCAGTTAACCTGACTGCATGTCTTTGGACTGTGGGAGGAAGCTGGAGTGCCCAGAGAGAACCCACACAAACACGGGGAGAACATGCAAACTTCACACAGAAAGGCCCTGGGCCGACCCCGGGAATCGAACCCAGGACCTTCTTGCTGTGAGGCGACAGTGCTAACCACTGCACCACCGTAATTCTACCACTAATTTAAACGTTGTTATCCAAGTGTGTGTTCAATCCATATTAAGTCTTGATGCTACAGGCCTACAGTGTAGTATTTATTTCAATTATTTATACTCAGCGTCTCTGGCACAAAATGTTGTCATCCGCCACCATCAAAACAAGTAAAAACTGCAGAAGTGGACTGATGGTGTACTGGTGCTGAAGGACTGGTAGGGCCCCAACTTCAAAGTGGTGAATGAGAACCACTGCAATAGAGAATACTTTTCAGTTACTGGAGACAAAACTGAAGGTAGAGAGACCCAAAGGAAACTGAAGGTTGCTGCTTGCTGATGTTAGACCTGGCAAAGCCCATGGACGCATCTGGTGATATCTATGACTCCAGACTTCAGGCAGTGATTGGCTGCAAAGGATTTACATCCAAGTATAACAAATTATGGTTAAATTTACAATTAAGTCACTTTGCTTAAATACCTTGCCCATAAAAATGGAGCTGCTCTGTTTCTAATGTCTGTGGTGACTTCACACACTGATTGTTTTATTTAAAATCTATTTTGGTGGTGTATAATGGCAAAATCATAAAAACTCTGTCATTGCCCAAGTACTTCTGGACCTAACTGTATGAAGTGTGTACATTGCAGCAAAAACATAACTCACTTTGTTCCATTCTGCAGAAGGTCATGACAGTTTTGGTGGATAAAACTTCTATTTTGTTCACCATGAATTCTCCTTACAGTTTATTGTTGCCTTCTGCAGGCTAAAATATATGTATATTTGTATAAAACAGAGGTGTAGTGTGTGTGTGTCTCACCAGCAGGATTCCTTCAGCTTCTATAACCACAGTCCAAGATCCAGGGTTCAGAACAAAAGGTTCCACAAAGTTATTCTGGGGAACGTTGAGAAAAGTTGGCTCCATACTAGGAGCAAAGACAATCTGTTTGGACTGTTCTGAACCTAGAAAACATATGGACACATCAGAAATGCGTGATATTAAAATTAAAATGTAATAAGAGAGGATTAAGTGCATATTGAAAACTGACATAAAAAAACATGGATCAAATTTGATAAAACACTAAAATGTAATTGTAGTGTAACCGGTTGATTTATGAACAACAGAACACACACACATTCACACGTACATCTCTTCTACTGCTGCTCTCTTCTAGCACACAATCAAAATTACACTTCTACATGGTGAGACCTACCTCTGCGGTTGACCTGATAGGCTGTAATTTTACCATTGGAGGTGGTGCCCTCAGTGTTTACATATCTGAGGATGAAACGAGTCAGATAGACGTCTGCCTCGCTCACATAAACCTGAAGCTTCACTGCAGTCTACAAGGACGGGGTCCAAAGGGATCAGTGGAAGAAGGTAGGAGAGTAAGAAAGGAAGAGAAAAAGTGTGGAGGATAGAAATAAGATATAAATCTTATATTTTAATTTTAAATCCTGCACTGATCTGTGGCCCTAAGATGAGAGAAGAAAGAGCTTCCTGAGAGAGAGCAGAGGCAGCCGCTCTAAAGCACCAACATCCACACACACCCCTCCATCATCTGTCTCATCTGAAGAACAGATAACTGACAGGAACCAGGTGAGAAGAGGAGAAATGCAAGAAAGCAGATTTCCACACTGGACTAAGTCTGTGTTCCAATAATTTTGAATCCACTTCAGTATGTAGTATATAATAACTACTTCTGCAGTGGCACTGCACACTGGTAGCCTAATGATTGATCAGCAGTTATTCAGTTCATAGTCAAAATAACATTTAAAGGCCAGATATACAACTAACAGAACGGAAGGAAATATCCACCCAAATACTGCCATTACTCAACAGAATATCCAGCTACATAAGTGACCAAACACTGATGGTTCAGCTCACAGTATGTGTGTGTGTGTGGTGGAGAGTTCGCCCACATTTACCTACCAAACACAAAAGTTGGAATTCTGACTTGAACAATCTGAATTTATTAAGTACAAGTTCAGAACACAGACTAAGTCCAGAAGACAACTAGAGCAGAGGTGAGCAGAAGCAGTGAAGTGAAGCATGGACAGTAGAATGGCAGAGACATTCTACTTGCTTCATCTTCTAATCCCTCAGTCCTGGAATAAATGATACCTGCCCTGTTGCAGCACTTACAGTTACTACAATAGTAGTTCCAGGTGTCCTCTATGATCAATAACCTCCCTCGAACATCCAAGCTTCCCAGGTTTACATAGCGAAGCACCACATGGAAGAGGTCTGGAGAGCTGACTGACACCGACACCGACACCTTTGACTGTCCAGGCAGCAGGCAGCGGAAAAAAGAGAGGCAGCAATAGAAAAAGGACAAAAACAATAAGAGAGAGAGAGAAAAGGACAGACAGAGAAAAGAGGAAAAGGGAGAGGACATGTGGGAAGGAAATAAAAAGTAAGAAGAAGAAAAAGAAAAAGAAGGAAATAAAGAAAAAAAAAAGAGAATACATGAAGGAGGGAGCATAACAGACAGAAACAGAAAAACTGAGCTCAAAGCAAAACCAGCAGCCACTTTTACCCCGAAAACAACTTCACATATTTCTCACAAACATGGGAGCTCAGGAGTAATTAGACCCCAAAAATAATTTAAGTTGTTTTACTGTTTCATAACATCAATAATAAGATGTGTATCATTAAAGCTTGAAATTTCACACAGTAAATTATACACATTAAACCCATGTGTACTTTGGAGAAGTATGTGTGTACTAAAAAGTCATTTCACCAAAAAGAAATATCACAGCATTCAGCCAGAAAGATAGCAAGAAGTCTATGTCATGCAGGAGCAGCATAAATTATGGGCCACAGTCACATTATTATTTAAATAATAAATAGAGACAGCATCATTCAAGATAAAAATGACATGTCAGAAATACAGCTTTTATAAAACATATAAAAACAAATCAGTGGCATGATAGCATGATAACCTGATTCACATACCACATAATAATTAACATTAGTAAACAGCTATTTCTTACACGCATAAAACACAGCTATATTTATATCTTTTATTAATTATTTTTCACCAATCAAAGGTCAAAGGTGAGAGGAGAAAAGTCACATACCTGAATGGGAGACATCTGAGCGTAACCTCTCCAGCTGAAGCCTGGGAACTCCACAGGGCTGTAGCCAAATCGAACCGGTCGGCCGTCCAGCATGGTTCCCTCCTCAATCTCAAACTTCAGATGATGGAGGTCTGGGAAGTAATGATCTGGACGAGGTCTGCACATAGAAAATATCATTCATATATTTGTCTCAAAACAGGTCTGCTAGACATGCTTTTATCATTTTATCACTTTATCAAGTCCATACTGAAGAGTTCTTTTTTATTTTCATTATTTTTCTAGCAGCAAAACTGTTATTTACCTATTAATTACCTTTTCACATATTTATTACCTGGTAAGCTGAGCATAAATAGGAGAAATAATAGTCAACTAACAGGAATTTAGAGATATAAGCCAACTGGAACTATGGGAAATGTTGTCTTAATTCACTACAAATGTCATTAGTGTGAATACATAAATCCCAAATTATCCTGATTAGTTGTGCTGTTTATTGCAGTTAAACAAAATATGATCACAGTTAATTTTGCAATTACATGTTTATGTTGATAATGATATTAGTACAATAAGTATTATTTAACGTTTAACTCACAGGCTACACTTTGGTCCCTCCACGTTGGGTCTGCAGCGACAGCGGCCGTTCCTCTCGCCACAGGACTGACCTGCTGAACCACCGATGTCGCACCGGCATCCTAAACACACAACACGCACACACATGTGAATGCTAGATTAACAAATGGCAGGTAGCAGCATTCGTGTAGAAAAGTATAGTGACTTTAACGTGTTAAAGCCTTGAACACTCACCCTGGCAGCCAAAGTAGTTGTGTTCCTGCAGGTTGTAGTAGCCATCTTTACAGGTGGAGCAGGTTCCACTGCAAGCATTAGGCTTACAGTAGCACTGACCAGATTCCTGTTAGAATCAAGTGATTATTATTGTTAGTATGAGAACAGGAACCAGACGGCTTTAACTCTAATCCTCATAATAATCATTATAACAATCATCACATTGATTGTTCAGTAGAGAAACAACAAGACAAAATGAAGTTGCAGCAGAGTACATACATATCATCCAATACTCCTCAGATGATATCAGCATCATAGCATAAACATTATTAATACTCAGGAAAGGCCAATAAAGAGTCTTGAATTAAGAGTAGATTCAAAGAAAAGATGACACTTTAACTAGCTCACCTGTGCACACTCTGCAACACCGCTCACTGTCCCCGCAATGTTACACTCACAGTCTGAAGAGGAATCCAGGCTTTAATTAATAATTTAATTCACTGTATTTAAAGTAGTAGGTGTGGTGTGTGTGAGTCAGTGTGTGCATATTTGTGTGTATCTTACTGGAGCATCCCTGAGGACTGTCAGGGGAGAGGTTCCAGTAGAGTGGTTTACATTTGTCACAGGCGTGGCCCTCCACGTGCCGGAGGCACTCACACTGGCCCTGAATTAATGATTGAGGAAAATAAACCATCAGGGTATGAATTAAGATTAAACTGTGACACATTTCCAAACTCCACCTGTTTGGTAGAGTTTAACACTGTTTTCAAGACATCCTACAATGTCTAAAATTTCAATGAAATGCTGAATGTTTAGACTCCACAGGGAGGTCTGGAAACCTGAAGGGAGACTCCCACTGATCATATTTTAGCTATAAAAAAGATTATCTTACTAAACTAAATGTGTATCATAAAAACTATCATACAGTACATGCAGCAGAACTGTATGATAAAAGCAGCTTGATGAATTGACACACACTTTTAATTAATTTGTTAAACTTCCCACTATTTATTTTTCTGTGTTCTCAACTGTTTTACTGGTAACTCTGGTTTCCTCCTGTATAATCATGTAAGTGTACTGACGTTCATCTATGAAACAAGCACAAACCAAAGAAAAGCCTTACCACAGGTGGCTGGACCACATTCTGAACAGAGCCAGCAGGGTGACACGTGCCAGCTTTAAATAACAGGGACAAAAAAAAAAAAAAAA
>OMLM01002790.1:12716-27543 GCA_900302695.1 Helostoma temminkii
AGGCCGGGCACGCTCTGACTGGCGTTGCCATGGAGACAAGCCCACATCCCAGCAAGTGTGTGTTTACACAGACATTAAAAATGATCTGCCATATTTTTATCTTGTACTTATACAATCATGTAAATCATTCTTTTACCTTTTGGAGAAATTTGTGCATTTTTGTGTGCGAGAGATGGGGGAGGGGGTGAGACTTCCTGCCAAGCTGTACAAGTGAAAGAGATTTTCAGGGGATAAAACTGAGAATTATTTTGTTGAGGTTGAGGGTTATGGTTTTGGTTTTCCTTGCCTTGAGGATCAGACATGTTAGGGGTTGCAATTAGCAGATGGATATGTTAATGGAACATTCTCACCATAGTAATATTAAGACAAATGTGTGCATTTGCACATACATAATGTATTTGCCAGTAATGAGCTCATTTCTGTGACCATACTGTTGCTGTACACAGACTCTCCATTCACACTGTCATTGTTAATGTTCCTCAGCAGCAGAAGGAGGACACTCTCCCAAACCATCATGACTTTGTCAGTTTCAATTTTACATATTCCTTTTTTCCTTTTTGCATAGCCTACTTAAGGTTCCCTTTTACATACACCAGAAGCCTTCAAATCAAATTTCACTACTTGTCAAACAAGCTATTCAGTCTACTACCATTTCCAGAACGGTGTACAATAAGTGTGACTTTTCACCGAATCACACATGAGGAATGTTTCTGGAACCATTCCAAATGTTTCTAAAGACAATAGCGCTTTCAGATGACAATCAGTTTCCATGTGACCACAATCCATTACCCTTCCAGGAACCAGGATTATTTTCACATCTGAAAATTAAATACATAAGCAAGCAACATGAAAGCAATTTAAGAGGAAACTGGTGTAAGTGCGGTATGAATTTTCCTGCTTTATTACGGCAGTCATTTGGAAAAAAAAGGGTAGTGTTCTTAATTCATTATTTGTGCGCCGTTGTGCATGCTCCCCCTGGGGAGAAGCAACATTACTCTTTCATCAGATCAAATGAAGCGAAGCCGTGCCGTTCCAGGAAGAGCCAATTAAACTGTTCAAAGAAGTTTATTATTGCGACGGATTATAAAATCATTCTCATCGGATTCATTGGTGTGTGTGTTTCAACAGCAGTGTGAATGTGTGTACTTTACCACTGCGCAAACTCATAAAGGCTGTTGACTCAAGCTTTCCATTTACAAAGTAAATAGAAAATTATGATACGCTGTCACAGTGCTACATGTTTTACAAGACAAATTTCACAAACCTAATTTATAGTCAAAATAAGCTGTAATTACAGGGAGAAAATGATTCCTTCAAATTTGTTCCCTCAGTCCCTCCTCCTTTCTTTCTTTGTTTCATTCTGTCCACCTCATGTGATTGTCTCATGATGACAGAGTTGCCTGTTAAGTACTTATGAATACACATCACATCTGAGACACGGCTGGGTTTAATTCTAACCCAGATATACACAACACATACACACACACATTGAGGAGTGCGATGAACTCTGACCCTGTGGAACATAATAATATCAGCCAGTATTTGGCTCAAGACACGCACACACACACGCACGCGCGCACAAACACACACAGTGTAATTGCATAAGAAAGAAACTATTTAGTGTTGGTTAAAGTCCAACAAAGGCACAATACGTCTGTGTGTATTTAATCTGTAATAACTCACAGCTCAGCTTTGTTTTTATAAAACAAATAAGCTGCAACACAATAAAGGCTGTAAATATCTGACAAGTGAACATGTTACTTTTCAGCTTTTGCTTGTACTCAAGTGTTGGCAAGTAACTTTTAATGGCTATTGTTCCAGCAGGGGAAATTAAAAAATAAATCCCATTTTGGAAAGAAATGTTAAGAGCACGCAGAGGGACTGTCCCACATACACACCCCACTGTTCCAAGAGTGCCAAATGTAAAACAGAGTCAAAGTTACATAATGTGCAGGATTTGCTAAAAACGGGATAACTTTCAAACGCTTCCACATCATTGATACTGACAGACTGCAGCAACAACTCGGTGGGACTGGAGCTTTAAAAACTACAGTATTTCAATTTGGCTTTTGGAGAGAGAGATGGAGAGAGAGATGGAGAACGGGAGATGGAAGGAGGGAGGGAATGGGGGAGAGAGAGAGAGAGGGAGGGAGAGATGAAAGGGAGCAGTGGATAAGCTTCAAGGCTTATCCTATTCATTACTGGAGGAAAAACAAATCACAGCATCGACCTATAAATAAATGAATGCTAGGATAAACACAAGGCCCATACATCAATAAAACATATGTATTCTAATAGATCACGCTCTAGTTACACTTGATGGGATTGAGCTGGCCAATGAGCCCAATCATAGGGACTTTATCATTTTGAAAAGCTACACAGCAATAAGCCATGGTGATTATAAATAATCATCATTCCCATAACAAAATAGGCCAATGGATACTTTTATCTTTCTGTTCATTTGTTCTTGTTTATATGCTAATGCATTGTATTTTAGGAATTTACACAGTCCAAAAAAAAACAACAAGCTATCCCCTGTTCTCTGTTATTTCTGTATTTCATTAACATTAAAGGAGAGAAGCTGCACATAAAAAGTCGCGGTTGTAAACAAGTGTCCAAAGCAGCTGCCAGCAGTGACACCATTTAAGTAGACAGTCACTTTTCCAAGAAACATCTGTTACGCTGGAAAATAACAGGAAACATCAATCACAGTCACCGCATACAGTGTAATCCTCACTTTGCTACCGTCATGTAACAATGATTTTTGACGTCACTTAAGTTACACAAGCCTTTTCCAGAAACAACAACAGGCAACAAGCCTCTACCTGCTGCCGTACAAGGCGGCATTCATGAGCTTCACCAGCCTCACTGACAGAGACAGACTTTGTAAACAGCATCTACAGTTACACTGATGAGTCAGGCATGTTCAGTCTAGGTTGCAACATGCTGTTCGTTAATTTTTATTAGGACATTCAGGAGTTGTATCACAACCTACATCTAGGATTTTGTAAAAATATATCTCTTTCGGTATACACTCATTCATAGCTACAAACCTACTGCACCACATAATGTTGCTTGATTTAAACAACCACTACTCCATTAGGGGTTATTCCACATTTGACGTGTATATTCATGGAAAAATCATCTAAGCTGTTATGAATGAGGACAAGCTGTTTTAAGCAAGAGCCAGAAAACTGTCTATGGTGGTGCGTTCAAGGACACTCAGACATCAGTAATTGTATTCATGAGTTACCATATGTTGACAGAAAACTGCACCCTGAAGAAAAACCACAATCAAATATGTTAATGTGAATCTAACTATTATTTTCTTTTTAAATCGTTCCTGTTCCTGGAATTTCGGATGTTGCATGATCCATAAATGCAGCAACAGATGACAACAGATGAAAATGTTTTACTTAGTTGGATCCTTTATATAAACATTCTCATACTGCAGTCATGAAAGAAGGAAGTGTCTATATCTACAAATTTTTGGTTTATTCAAGGGTGTGGGTTTGGTTTTCAAAAGAAATTTGAACACTAATATACTACTATTATATCACATCTAGAAAACACACACACACACACACACACACACACATATATATATATATATCCACTGCAGTTTCTCAGGCTGCAGACACATCCTCCATCCATCAGAGGGCCAGAATTAGCCTGTATGTAGCCTGAACACAGAAGACATAAAAACATAACCACTGCCTCCATTAACCTTACAATTGTGAGTCCACAGTAACATTTGAAAGTGAGTAAGATGAGCTTCTAAATATTTTTATCGAGGCCTGTCTTCTCACATCTGGATTTTAACAGTTGGACACCTGTGTAAATAAAACCGTTTGAAGAGATCTTAGATATGATTTTCACTGACTATAACATACACAGTACTGGTATGATCCTTTACCTTAGGTAAAGGTATACGTGGTTGTTCTTTTAGTCAATTATCCTTGCTCAACACTGCTCCTCAGAGAAACCTTTGCACTCTATATAACAGGACCAGACTTCTGAAAAGCTTCTCACCTATAGCCAGGGGCTTATTTATCTGTCTGTGCTGTTTGCTAAAAACAGATAAGCAGCAATGCAGAGTAATATGAGCAGAGCTGTTGTGTTTCTTGCCGATGACATAATAGGGATAATCAGGAAGATTGTGCCTTATTCAGATTAGAAGTCATGCTAATGCTGCTGATGCCAGAAGAAGAAAGTGCTTTTACTTTAAATAGGTCTGTCAAAGTAGAGCAATAAATAAGACACATCTTGCTTAAATGTGTTTTGAAGCTATAAGCTATAGCATGGCATGTTATTGTAAAAATATCCTTTTACAGATATGTAAGAACATGACAGGGCAAGATACAACTGACTTTTCACCAGATGATCAGTTCATGATACATACGCTAAACTATGTCTTGATTATCAAATCTGACTTACACAAATATAACATGTCTCTTCTAAACTCCTCCACTATGGCATCTGTATAACATGACATGTGGAAGATGAAAAATTCATGGGCTGGAAGTTAACATAACTCTGCAGAGAAGATGGGAAAACATGCTCTTAGCAAGCAATTTGCCTATTACATTAACAGACGGAGCTGTCATGGGACAATATTGGCGTATGCATATTTCATCTAATCTGATTTCATGTTTAAAGAGCAAGCAAGAAAGTGGTTCAACTTGTGGAAACAATTACATCATACTGTATGCTCATCTGGTAACCCAACCCAATCAAGCAAGCAGGACTGAATGTTTTTAAAGATATTATCTGAAAGTGCAAGTTAAAGATTTCAGCATGTTTACTGCTATGAAGAACTTTTCGTTCTTTCATCCCTTCTTCTCTAATATAGTTTATTTCAGTATCGGTTCTGGGAACTAGTGACCACACAGGAAATCTTTTTTTCTCATACACATACACAACATAGATGCATCTATCTCTGACTCTTGTAAATACACACAAAGCTCAACCAATTTCAGCCACAGATGTACCAAACTAGTGCACATGCACCACAGTATAAAAATAGACTGTGACATTGTGTTTGTGATTGGTGCATCTGGACAATGTTAATGTACTGAAGCAATAAATTGTTTTTTATACTCCTCCCACCCTGGGGGATTACAAAAAAAAGGATTCCAAAAGATTGTACTGAAAATGTTTCTTTTCAATAAAAATCAAACCAGCACTGAGCGAGAGATATTTCAAACAAAAAACACTGAGCTGAGCATTAGAAATACAGTTTCAATGCCAAATAAAGAAACCTGGGGAATATAGGACAAATGAGAAAGAGCAAGAGGAGGAGGGGGGAGACTTGTCTCAACTGCTTTGCTTCAAACATGATTGCCTCACTAACTTTCAAAATACTGTTGATTTAAGCAATGTGCACACAAGGAGTGTTAGGTTTCTGAAGGGGTAGAAGAAGGGAGGGGGGACGAAGGTCAGCTGTTTGGAAGCATAACTTTGGAATCACAGAAAATGGGAAAAATGTTGGTCATAATATTTTTTCAAAGCCCATAAAAAACCTCTTAAAACATCAGAATCATACCGAAAAGAATCCCACAGGTGGATTGGTGTATTTCAAGGTTTTAAGAAGCGCCCTGAGGAGTAGCTGTCAAGACGCTGAGAAGCTCTGTGATGTACATCTTGTTTAAATATATTATATACAGCACCTCCAAAGCCTACAAATATTTATGTTTTTGCTTTGTAAAATATGCAGTATCCCTGCCAAATGAATGTGTGTAATATTCAACTGAACCATGACAGCTAATAACAAAACCATGAACCTTGTCATCTGCCATTCAGCTCTGCAAAGGCCTTGCCCACTCAAACTATTTCTGGCTTATTCTCACAGCAGAGGAGCCTCAGTAGTGCCAATGTTATTATAGTACAGTGGAGTATGTAACACCTTCTTTTATTGTTAGGTTTATATAAGAGCTCGTTTTTTTTTATTTATTACGTCAGTGTGCACACAAGAACATTTGTTCCAGCGAAATCTTCTGCACAACTTCTATTTCCTTTTCTGCAAATGTGTTGTGGTAAGAAACTGCTCCAAAAAATAAAGGGAACACATCCTAGATCTTGATGAATTAAATCTTTCAGTTGAAAATCTATATTCATTACATAGTGGAATGTGTTGAGAACAAAATAACATAAGAATGATCAATGGTAATCAAAATCATTATCCCATGGAGGTCTGGATTTAGAATCATACTCAAAATAAAAGTGGAAAAGTCAGATTACAGGTTGATCCAACTTCTGTGGAAATTCCTCAAGACAACTCAGATGAGGCTCAGTAGTGTGTGTGGCCTCCATGTGCCTGTATGCACTGCCTACAACGTCTGGGCATGCTCCTGATGAGACAACAGATGTTCTCCTGAGGGATTCTCCCAGACCTGGATCAGGGCATCAGTCAACTCCTGGACAGTCTGTGGTGCAACGTGGCATCGGTGGGTGGAATGAGACACCCAGAGGTGCTCTATTGGATTCAGGTCTGGGGAATGGGCAGGCCAGCCCATAGCATCAATGCTCAGTGCGAACCTGTTCTCATCCATGAAGAGCACAGGGCGCCAATGGTGAATCTATCAATCCTGGTGTTCTCTGGCAAATGGCAATCGGCATGCACGGTGTTGAAAGTTTGAGCAGAAACATGCACATTAGCGGCCTGCTGGAGGTCATTTTGTAGGGCTCTGGCAGTGCTCCTCCTGTTCCTCCTTGCACGAAGGAGCAGATAACGGTCCTGCTGCTGGGTTGTTGTCCTCCTATGGCCCCCTTCACATCTCCTGGTGTACAGGCCTGTCTCCTGGTATCTACTCCATGCTCTTGACACTGTGCTGGGAGACACAGCAAACCTTCTTGCCACAGTGTGCATTGATGTGCCATCCTGGAGGAGCTGCACTACCTGAGCAACTTCTGTGGGTTGCAGACACCACCTCATGCTACCTCTAGTGGTGAGGGCACTGGCAAAATGCAAAGGTGACCAAAAATCAGCCAGAAAGGATGAGGACAGGGAAATGGTCTGTGGCCACCACCTTCAAAACCATTCCTTTTATAGGGGTTGTCTTGCTAATTGCCTTTAATTTCCACCTGTTGTCTGTTCTATTTACACAACAGCAGATGAAATTGATCCACAGTCAGTGTTGCTTCTAAACTGGACAGGTTGATATCCCAGAAGTGTGATGGACTTGGACTTAGATTGGAATGAGTATGTGTTCCCTTTATTTTTTTGGAGCAGTGTATTACATTCCTCCTGGCAAGAAATTAAATTGGGGACATGAAGTAGCATGGGTATAATCAATCCATGCTGGCAGAGAATGCATGATAATTATAAACAAAAACTGTGTCATTCCCTGTGAGGAAAGCAGCTGTAGGGGTAACAGGAGACATTGAACATGAATATGAATCACAGGACTGAAGATCTGGTAACTGATGCGATTGCAGTTTTGCTCAAGCTGCTCCAAAATCAAGGATGCTAAGGGTGACGTGAATGGAGAAACATAGCTAAAGCACAGTCTCTGACAACTCTCAGGAATTACACAAACACAAATCAGCCTCAAAAGAAACTTGTTGGTTAGCATATAAAAGATCTATACTCTGTAAAAGATGTATTCTATAGAGTTGAAAATGGATGGCTATATTTTTAACAATACAGAGCGAACAGGGTTGCTGAATCTCTGCAATAGCATTATTTTTTCCTGAGCCCTCTCTCCTTCTCTGCCCCCTGAGGTAGACTGACACACTTTCGCGAATTAGCCTAGACAAGACGGACAGCTATTAGAGCTGCCGCAGCAGATTTGACTGAATCCAAAAGGTCAGAATTAGCATTGGGGGAAGCAAAGTAGAAAGTCCTAAAATTATTCCCTAGATCAATTTTAAACTTTTTAATATTTCACAGCTGTGCAGTATTACTTCTTACATGTCCACAGTGCTGGTATTTATCCTAATAAAGGTGGATTTAATATGTGGTTTATAGCAGTTTTTTTCATTCAAGAGCATGTAAGTGGCAGGAGAACTTTACTCAGCAGCTGTGTATGGTTCTGAGTGCATACAGTATGGGCAAACATTCATGTTGTGTTTGTGCCTATACAGTAAGTAAGAGCCCCCGAGGCCTTGGTTCAGAGTGAAGGAAATTACTTAGCTCTGCTGTTTTGAAACAAATCACAACCAAGTCTCCTAGCAGCAATTCAAGCACAAATAAAAGCCTGCTTCAAACCTAGTAAACCTTCATGTGAATAACATTAGTGCCTTAGTCAAAAAAGTAAAAAAAAAAACTCCCTTAGGCTCTGAAAATAAACCTTTAGCTTAAATGTGGCTCACAAAGGAATGGCATTATTGAGCCAAGTGAATGAGCAACAGCAGCCACAGGATGTTAGCGTTACTATTCATAACTTATTTTCCTATGCCTAAAACCGTTTTCCCTTCTGCTCTCACCTCTGCTGCTCTCTTAAAACGCAATTACCTACTGGCAAATTTACAGGAAAAGTAAAAACAATGACTTTTGACCAGAGGAGCTGTTACAGTGAATGTCAAATTGATGCTACACAAGAGCCCGCTCAGCTCTACTGTGCTACCGAGCAGAGGAAACATAAAGACAGATGAATCACATTAGTCTTTCGTTTTATCCCAACACGGGGTTAATAAAATGTGTGGATTCATAAACGACAGGGAAAGCACTTCAACGACTGGCAAATAGGCATGTTCCAGCACTTCAAAATTCCTCACTTGAACCACAGAATGCTTTTCATAGGTGTGACTAGTGAGAATATTTATGTGTCGGTCACTAGTGTTCATAAACAGCAGGACCCATTTGAGGACAAACAAACTAAGTGTAAATCAAACATATATTAAAAAGGAAATGGTGGTTTAATTGTATTATATTCAATTCCTATGTTGGACTTAATTAGGTAAATTAAAAAGCGCTGGTTGCAAGCACATTCTACTTAAGTGGCTTTAAACTATAAGGCCAATGAAAGGTTAAAGAGGAGTGACGTCTGAAATAAGACAGAATACAAGCTAATGTTCCTTACACAAATTATAGCCATGGAAAAAGTAGCACAGTCTTCTTCTTAACAACTCAGAGGCATCAAATCTGTGATCCATTTTCATTTACATGTATTATATTTAAAGCCAAGTCAAGTGACAGGTACTATAAAAAGCTTGACATTTAATTTGTATCGCACTGTTTGAAGAAAAGATGCAGCAGAACAAGACATATTTTATTCAATGCATTTTTCTTCCTCTAATCAAATCTGGTGCCTACATTACCCACAGTGCAACTAGAACATTGTCTCATGTAAGATTTAGTGTATTATTTATTTAAGTGTATTATGCTAGTGATGGTTAATGCAGCCTTGGGCTGCTACCCTCAAGCAGTATTGAGGTGTGAGCTACAGAAGTCTGGTAATCTCACTTCTTTTTAACTCCACATCTGCTGATTTTTTATTTTATTTTCAAAAATGCAGTCTTTACTCTCAAGGCAATTTGTCAGATTTCTTGCAACTCCCTCTGGAGCCACAAAAGGCTTTATGCAAATCGTTTTTCACATATACAGTACAGTGCTCCACAAATGCTGTAAACAGACTTTGATGTGTAAAATCAGTGCATTTCTCTTTAAAAACCCACTGGACTATCTGAAAAATGCATTTCCACAAAGCCATGGCCTGTTTTTTTTCTCAGCTCATGAAATGAGCTGTTAAGGGAACAGCAACTTTTCTTTGCCCTTTCATGGTCTCCATTTTGATAAAGATCTCTTAAACAAATTAAAATTTTAATGGACTCAAGAATGTTTTCTGGCATTTCTTCCAGCTGAACTAGCCTGACTTGGCCCAAAAAGTCCACAAACTGTCCATTTTCCACTTGAACAAATAGTCAGGGTAACCAAAATGACATAATTGACTGTGAGAATGAGTTTTAAGTGCAGACTTATATTCAGAGCTGAGGACATGAGTTTGATGTGCAACACTCCAAATGCCATAAAGTGCCAATGTAAAGACCACTAATCAAATCCCCAGCTGCCACACTCACCAAACTCATCACAGATGCTCTCATTCTGCAGCAGGGTGGGGTGTTCGAAGGTGTCCCGGCAGTACAGGATCCTCGTGTTCCCACCCAATGCAGCAATGCCGCCCAGCGCCAGCACCGTGTGGTCGATGAGCAGGGACGACGGCTGCTCTCTGAGCCGCGCCAAAACTGAGCGGTACCGGCAATACTGGGGGTAACTGAGGACCAAAACCTTACGCCCATCCTCCTCCTGGCCTGAAAAACACAAAATAGAGACACGGTTAGAAAATTCACAGATATTATAAACAGTTGAACAACATTCAAAAGTGAAACTTTTGTAGTGGAATAAGGAACTTCAACTTATTAGATTTGTAGAGAACAGCAGCACTTAAATTCTTGAGTCTTCAGTCTTCTATTTGTCTCCAGATTGTTTTACTTTATGGATCACTCTTGGCTACTACTATATTCTGGCACATTTACAGTATAGTACTACAAATGTGCTGAGATTGTTTTCCCTGATTGTATTTGTCTTGCACTGACAAGTTTCCAGCAATGTTTGAGATCTGAAACATTAAGTTCATCCAGCTAGTTTATAACTGTGAGGCGTTGGGCAGGATTTCTGAAATGCATGACATACTGTTTGAAATTATGTCAGGGTGACAGGAGGAATGTCAAGAACAGCTATGTAGACATGCTATTTTGACTGACAAGGTTTTTTTTACAAGTAAGCTGAAGCTTGGCAAATCCTCAGAGCAATTTAAAGAAGGAAAGTGTGAATAGGTGTTTGCATGTGTACCTCTGTGTGTGGCCTCTTGGGACCTGCCTGTGGGATGTCTTTCTTACTACTGACCTTGTTACCCTACAACTCTCTAAATGTATGAATCTGAAAAATCCAGTAGTTCACAGTGCTTCAGGATCTACAGGCTCTAGTTTGACTTGTTTCACTCAGGTATCTAACCTGCTACCTTTATCAACACATTGTGGGTGAGTAATAAATATTCCACTGACACCGATGCATCTAATGCTAATATCACCCGTGACAACAAACTGGCAAAGACATCTCATATTTTGTTTGGAGAGACTCTGAACAGGGAGTGTGAACTAATATGACATAATAAACTGCCATAAAAGCCTGGAGTAAATGCTAATCAGTGGATCATATTGTTAATATTTTACAAATAATATGTAAGAAGAAGACAAAGACTTCGGCCACTCTGTGAGGCTGTATGTGCTTTGAGTTAAATGCCTTTTAGCAGCAGTTTTTACCATGATTGAGTGCAGGGGTGACCAGTCCTGGTCCTCAAGGACCCCTGTCCTGCTTGTTTTCCACTATCCCTGCACTTACAGCTTCTAATTGCCTGAATACACCTGTAATCATCAGTGGGTAGGGCAGGAATAGTTGGACAGTGGCAACTGAGGACCAACCATGATTTAGTGCATTAGCATGATAACATTTGCTAATTAGCACAAAACAGAAAGTACAGCTGAGGTTAATGGGGGTACTGGTAATTTAGCTAGAATTTAGTATTGACTTCTGCTGATGGTGCAAGGTGATTTCTAACAAACATTTTACAGCTCATCACAAAGGAAACACAAATGTCTTCATCACAATTCATGTACTTCACTTCCACTTCGCTGTGGACATATATCTGTACCTATATCAGTCACCAAGTGACATTAGATTGATAAAATATATTAGGTTTGCTTTTGAGTCATTAAAAACTACATGAACAAGAGCTCTGATCTGTTTCACCTCTATAATACTACATAATATATAATGAATATGTCTTTATTTAGCATTTTTAAACATCTCTCCTTCTGTAATGTATTTAGATGATGTGTGAATAAGGGAGAGGTGGAAGGCTACGAGTTACTGATAAAGATTAAAACATTTTTTACACATCCCTGCTTAATTATAATAGAAAGCATCTCCTGACACCCACATAACAGAAATATAATAATCTATAATTAATTACATGCTCATTTATTATTACAGATGCAGCAACAGATGGTACTGGTTAAATAAGAGAATAACTACTTTAATGAGCCAATTTGAAGGTGTAGACGTGATATTTCTGACTTCGAAAGCATTAATCTGTAGGTGTATGGTGTGTTCAATTAAATCAGTAAAGTTTAACACTCTAAAATAAGCCAAACTCTTTTTCAACATACTCTACGCCATCATAACAATTTTGGAGGACAGATATTTCATATTATCCATATTTCATACACCTGCTGTTTATGATTTTTATTAGAAATTACTCCTTCAATTACATTATTTTCTTATTTTAATGATCCTAATAATCCTCTAGTCCATAAAATGTCGCATACCTTCACAGGGAGAAGCTGAAAACCACAGAATTATGGGCATTTTTAGATAAACTAGCTTAAACAAAGTGATTCTAGCGATAAATGATTCACTCAATAAAATGTATAAATGAATATACAGTGTGATAACATATGGTATCTCTGGTTCAAAGTCCCATTGGTATCACTGCTTGAAACATGTCTCCATTATTACACTGCAGTGATTATATGATATTAAAATGACACAGGAAAACACAGCAGAATGACTTGTGACAATGATATTGGCCAAATCATAACAAATACAAAGGCAAATTCTGTATTTGAACTGTTCCCTAAAAATCAGTCAGTGTCCTTTTGTAGCCTCTGTAGTCGGCTGTTTGAAAGAGAAGTGCTAATATTTTTCTAACGAACAAAGCCAACTACACGGTTCAACAGTTGATGAAGCAGAGCCAGGCAGTTTGAAACATGATTTTTATATGAATTATTCACTGTCCTGTCTACTCTTACAAAGCCCTTGGACATGACATTCATGGAAATTTCTGCTGCTATGTTTGTATTTCAGGGATGGCTAAGTAGCAGCTTTTCACCTTCAAAAAAGACAAAACAAGCAGTTTTAATACGCCCCCATTTTAAAAATACATTTTCCCCCTTTGGTGTTATTTCATCAAGCTGGAGTGTGATAATCACTGAAATGTGCAGGAGAAACAGGGCAGGAAAGACACACATTCATAACATATTTACAGCAGCTGCATTCCTGACAATCAGCATAATTAGTTCCACTGTACTCCAATATGACAACCACTTCAAAAGAAATTATTAAAGCCATTCAACTAGCACAAACACACATACACACGCAAATGTGGCGATAGCCCTAAGATGTATAAACACACATATTTTCACAATTCCTGCATACATGGACATGCATATTGCTCTGCAAACACACACATTCATCAAAGATTGCGGCAGATGTCATATGCAATTACAGCTCAGAGGTAGAGCAGGCTTTGTTTCCAAATGTCAGGGATTTTATTGTAAGCGGTCACCGTCAGACCTGCTCTTTCTCCTGAGGACCCTCACAGCATTTCACTTGATTAGATTCAATTTGGAGAGAGAGCTGCAGGGCATTAATAACTGTATGACGATGATGTAAAGTCGGTGTGTGTGTGTGTTGGCAAATGTAATATACACTGTGTGTATGTACGCTTTACAAACTCCTTTTGTTCTTACAGCCAGACCTTTCAAAATAAAGGATGTCCTTATCTTTATGTAAGCTTTCTAATTGGTTTGGGCTGTGGCTGCATCACTGGAGAGCTGGAAGACATTGTGAGAACATTATGCAATTTGTTTCTCTCTCTCTGGATCTCTTCTCTATTTTCTCCTTCTGCCTGTTCGTCCTCTTTTGGTGGTAGTATAGCATGCTGATCAAACAGCTGCAGATGCAGCAGATTATTTCTGTTGTAAAACATGCTGTAAAGCACCTGACCTCATAAACTACAATAGGGTCAGGGTCATAATTGCTCTACAAGACAACTGACGTTGTAACCAGTCACTGAGTCAGCATTCAATAAATTCACACAGATAAAGCATTATAACTGATAAGGAATACTAACAGTTGAAGACAGTATTTGTATCTTACTTAACAGACTCGGTCTGAAGAAACGTAGAACATAATTCTGATTTTACACATCTACTTTGGCTTACTCATCATGGTTACCACTACCCACTCTGTGAAAACAGTTGTATAATGACATCTGAGGCTACGGGTGAGCTTTGTTATGTCTGAAAAAAATAACCTTGATAACGTCAGAGCAAGTGGCATCAGGGTTATCCTAGGTGCACATTACACATTTATGACCAAAAAACTGTGTTACAGGACATGGCAGACAAAGGCACAACCGTCCTTCCAGAGCTGGAACGCTGAGCAAACTGATCACATCATTTAAGGCTGAACAAAATCATATTTGCTATAAGCAATAAAAAAAACACACAATAATCCTTACACAGATGTCCATGTTTTGGTCTGAGCAGCATTTTGTAGCAGTTATCAGGGGATGGACTGTTTATTAGACAACTGTTTGTTTAAGCCATTATTTCAGAATACATTAAATCACATATTTGATGTTTCATTTTATTGCAGTATATAAACACATCATACACTTTATTATATTCAAAATATTTTTGAATATTCAAATTCAATTTGATCCTGTAAAAAACTTATTCTTCAAATATGGCACCCTTTATCGAGTGTGTCCCAGTTTGGCCACATTACTAGCCTGTTTTTACAATACTTAATTTTACTTAATTAATACTTTGTGTAATATTGTATTGTATTACAACATTTTAATAACATAATTTGAATAAAAATACATGCTATTCAATGAGCACATGCAGATATTGACTGCTGTTTAGCAAAGTGGTGCAATGTTTGGGGAACCTTTAATACGTGTTCTGCTTTTGATTTTAGTTTAATCATCTTGATCAGTTTGTTATGGCTTGTTCTCACTGCTTCTAGTAGCAGTGGGGG
>OMLM01002790.1:27563-62844 GCA_900302695.1 Helostoma temminkii
TGGGGGCAGCATTAGCTAAATGAAGACAATAGCTAACATAGGGATTGAGAATCTAGTAAAATCAGCCATGTTAGGCCTAACAAGTGATTATATCGTTTTAAAAATCAATTCTAAAACTGTACCGGTGGTTAGCTAAAAGAGGAAAAAGTAGGAGTGATACAGTATTAGCATACAGAACAGAGTCTTTTTCAGAAGTCTGTCAGCAGAGCTTTGTTCAAGCTGTAGACACCTCATGGATGACTGAGTTACTCAAGTAAAAACTGTATTAGAATAATGTAACCAGGATGTGACAAAGGCATGAATGGGTTTCAGTACATCTTGAGATGACAGGATGGAGCTGATCTTACTAACATTCCCGAGATTAAAGAAGCATATCTGAAACAGTTTTGTAATATGCAAACTGAAATGCAAAATGGAATCGAATTTTTACATTTTCAGACAGAGGCATTACATGACTAGAGCAAGACTCCAGAAATTACTGAACTGCTTGTGCAACAGGGTCAAGACCAATGGATAAAATGTATGTTTCAACTTGAGGTCTGAGCCAGGAATACAATTATATAAAATGGATGGTCTGTTAAAACCATTGAGGCTTGGAATACCTTAGAAACGAGAGAGTTTCTTTTTTATTCATGGAGAAATACTGTCGTACTGTTTCAGGTATCATTTTGAGCAAAGCTGGCATTAAAGATTCTGTACAGTTAACAGGCACAATATGTTACTGGTGTGACTTTGTAAGACTGTGCTTTGTTATGAATCCAAACCCAAGGGATAAGATGCCACATATATGGAGCTGAAAGAAAGATTTATGTGTTGATTTTCTGAAAACAAAAGTATACAAACATCTGTCACTCAAGCGCAACAATATCGCTCTTCCAGCACCTCTTTTAATCAAAAACATTACCAGCACAGATGGCGAGCAAAGCACAGTGAACAAAATGAGCAGTTATTGTGCAGAGCTTTTATTTTTATACTTATTGATTTGAAGATGTGAAAAAAACAACAACTGTACAGCAAAAAAGAGCCAAAGGCTTCTTTTTCTGGGTTGCTGTAGTTCCTACTTAAAGGATAATACTGTTTTTCATGGTACTGATTTCCAGGCTCCGAGCAGCCATTGTTTTCTATTCACGGCAGTATGAAAAACAACTAGCAGAGCCTTTAAATTTGGTAACAATACATTTGAATAAATGAAATTTCTCCTTTGATGGTGTGTTTAAGGAAATTTGAGAGCTGTCTGCCAAATAGCAAGTTTAAAATGCAAATCATGATGAAATTCATCATGCTATTCACCACATCTGGGGCTGTTTCCTGTCTGTCTTCCAACATGCGATTCCTCTAAAATTACAAATGAAAGAGATGCATTTAGCAGTTGACTTTTCTTTCTAAGACATCCTGGACACTAAACGTCCCTTGAACACATCCATATCAATAAAGGGAGGTTTGCAGTTCAAAGCAAAGGAGGAAACAATTAGTCAACTTAAATGAGCTGTTTTAGCTTTGATGATTAATTATTTAGGTTACATGTTGTTCCTGCTTCTCACTTGTGATGTTTTTCTTATGTTCCTGTAATACCAGCTCCTCTCTTGCATTCTGGGTTAAATCACCAAGGGTAGGTAACATGTTTGTTTAATTAATTACAAAAAATAAAAACAAATAAACAAAATAACTAAAAAAAACAAGATGCACATTTTGAATAAAACACCTGAAAACAGGAGAATGTATCTCCAAAATCTGACAGACTACTATGTTTGGTAAACAGAGCAGGCAGGTAAAATTATTAGCTAGCAGTAGATGTTCTAAGACACTATAACACTCATATCTATCAGTGCAACATACTGTAATGTGTGTGCACAATTCTGGTTCATACATATGCTCAAATTATATCCAACATGGTGGATGTAGGGCTATCTGTGGAGGAAGAATTCTAGTGAGCCAGTTCTTACTTTAAGGAATAACGCTTACTAAAAAAGCAAATGAGGAGACTGTGCTGTATCTACACTGTATATGAGAGATACATAGGGAATACGTATGATGAGAACAAGCTCTGGCACTATATTATATCAAAAAGAATTAAAGAATATTTTGTGTAATGAGACCAAAGGAATAATTTCTGTTTCTCTGCCATAACAAGCATGATAAATTACTAGCCATAATCTCAGAAATGCCGCATAGAACATGAAACTCATTAGTTATGGTTGAAGCAGCTGCTCCGCTGGATGAATTGTTATTGCAATGTTAGATGAAACATCATTGGTATCATTGAATTTCAAAACAGAAAAATAAAGAGGATGATCTACTGCTGCATGTCTGAGATTCTCTTCTTTTATTGGAGAATTTCTGTTGTGGCTTTGAAAGCTGGGAATAAAACTAGTCGTAATATGAGGGCTGTTGACAGTTAAAAGCGGATCTGCGCTAGCTAATTAAAAAGTAAACGTGACTCATGTAAACTGTGTCATTTACATTCAACCAAGCTTAAAAATACTCCAACTGCCCACAAGCTTTGACAAGATCTTTCAGGCAAGTGTGTTCATTTCTCTTGTCACAGACGAGTAAGAAAAAGCTCAAAACCATTACTCTCATGCTCTCTGTCACCCGCCACAGTCCTTAAATCACTCACTCAGCTCAAATGTGCTGTTGTCAACATTTCCACATTATCTGCTCGGCCAAGGAATTTACTGGATCCTCCTGCTGCTTTTGTGGGGTTGGCGAGAAATGGCGAGGCATGTACCCAGAGCCAATAGTGTCACTTTGATATTCGATGTTTTTCTGCCTTATTTAAACAGGCAACACTAAAAAAAGCTCCAATAGCTTTTAAATAGGGAGACAATAATTCACTGGGTGAAGAATATAGGGAAAAGCAAAGAGGAGAAGGTTCTTGTTTGGTATTCTCACTTCGTCCTGCAGGCTTTCTGCTTTGTGCTCTGTATTGATCCACGTGCTTGCCCTGTTTCCATTTAGCCTCTTCTCATAATATATAACACATCTCTGATTCATCCACCTCCTCTCTCGCTCTCTCACTTCTCAATGAGGGGACATGACACTGAGAGGGGACCTTATAAGCAGCAGCAGGCGCCCGATCTGGCTATTGGTTTCATGTTATTGAAACCTGACCAAATAAGAGGGAACAGCATCTGTCAATGACACCAAATGGAAATGATGCATGAGAAATGGTGGGGGCAACCGTGTGTTTCCTACGAATATAGAATTACATAAAACAACGAAATAAATTAGTAGAATTTGCATGATTCACCGCTTGTCCAATCTGTGAATGACTACGCTATCTTGGATAAAACAAAATGTGCTAGAACATTTCACTAATTACAAGCTACTCTGTGCTGTAAACAAAATCACATTAATCACGCCAAGGATGCAGCATCAATAAATCACTACACTGGAGTAAAACAAAGCAAAGCAATCACACAGTGTGTCACTAACACTTAGCTGATTTTGCCCAAAGGTGTGAAAATGGAAGAATATTTCACATTTATTTAATGAATGTGCACAGAATAACATACAGTGTTTGCAAATGATTCAGCGGCCGTTCGTCATCAACATCACATCAGTCACACACACTGATTCGTCTTTCCCCTGCTCCGTATATCAGCTGCGAGCTGTGTTCTCAAATGCAATGTACACAACATTTTAAAAAATGCATCTGAAAACCTAAGTATTTAATCTCAAACTTATGACTCAAATGAATTAAGAGTTTATTTTCTTCACTTGTATTTCATGATGTAGCAAACACATGCAAAGTCACCTGTAAAATTATGAATGAAGCTTACTAGATAAAAGTCTTTCCATGAATCAAAGCTGCATTATTCATATATTTTTAAATTCATATTAACAATGGATTAAATTAATGTGACAATACCACAAAGAACTAGACTCTGTAGTTATGCTCAGCTCTACAGAGCCTTACAGCTTATTTCAGTTCATTGTTTGGGTTTTATGAGCCATGTTTCAGTCTCATCACACAGCCAGCAGCTGTTTTCCACAGAAAAAGCCATCAAAACCCACTGTACACTACCTGCTCAGCACTGCACAACTGACAGACACAAATAATGACTATGTGAACATAGTGCAGAATCTAGTAGTTACACAGATATGTTTTTCTCAGGATTTGGTAAAGACCAAAACAATTTCATTCACCAGGTGACCAGAAGCACAACTCCAATACGTCTACTGAATGTGTGGAGTCAGTTGTTTGCTGATGCATCCTACATATCAGCTACATCAATCCATTCCTTAGCTTAATATGGTGAAAAACATTCACACTTTTGTCTGCATACTTTAAATACACAGCTATGTTGACGGTGGCTGATCTGCGTTTGGTTTACTGAGTAAATAACAGTCTAGTGTTTAAGTAAACTACAGTAGAATTTCAGACAGATGAAGCTGGTTTGTCACAAAAAATGAACAGTATAAATGTTTTTACCTGTAATTTGGTGAAAATAAAGACAATGACCTTTCAAATGCAAGATCGAGAAGTAGTTTAAACGCTGCGGGACAGGTTTGAGAAGCCAAATCAGTTCAAACTGATCATAATTGTCGATCTCTGACATATGTTCTGATCCGATATTGAAAACATTTGGAGTACCAGATGGTAATGGATGTAGTATGACTGTAAGAGCTATCAGGCTTTTATATTCACAGTGAACTAATTCTTTTAAGAGAATCATGTTCTCACAAAAGAGCAACTAACACCCAGAGGAAATGTTCTATTGAAATTGTACAGAGGCCACAGAGAGAGTAACACACACAGAGTAATACATAGAAAGATAGAGAAAGAGAGCCCTCCATGCATGCTGGCTCCTGTTCTTAATTATAGTAAAGCACTAAAGTGCCTCATCCATTTCAGCAGGGTGGGGCAGTGGCATGTGACAAAGAAAAAAAAAAAAAGAAACGTTTATATAATTTTCACCTCAATTTATTCAAGTGTGTGGCATAAGGATTGAGGACACACAGCTATGCATACAAAAGTAAGCACACACAGACACACTGATAGTCACACTCATGAGTTGTGTACACACATAAACACAGAGAAAATTCAACTTCCCTCCACTTAATTTCATCCCAGATGTTCTTGCGGTTGACAGAGAGGGGGGGTTGTATGGCTGTACCACATTTCGAACAACATACACCCATATTAACTGTTTTTAGTTAAACAGCCAGGACAAGAGAAGAGAAGAGAAGAGAAGAGAAGAGAAGAGAAGAGAAGAGAAGAGAAGAGAAGAAACAACACAAGCACTTTCCTCCAGTTGATTTATGTGATTCTATTACATTAAACATTCTTTCCCCTGAGCAGGCTCAGCTCCCTAGCAACCATTGCTCGCAGCCCTAATGTGTCTGGCACGGGGCCAGTGAAAGCTGCCTGCCTTATTGATTGCCAGATTGAAAAGTTTGCATTTAATAGGTCCTGTAATACATGAAGGAATTATTCAGAGGGGCTCCTTGTCAAAAACCCAAATTGGTTCTTTTGACTATCAAAAAACAACAGGGGCCTCATAACAAATGAGCTATCAGAAGGCGCCAAAGGGCCCCTTTTGTGCAAGAGATGAAATTATACATAGCTTTGGTCCCTTGGAGTTATTACAGTCATGAGGAAGGAAAGCCGAAGCCAAGATTACTACAAGGTTAGAGGCCATCTTGTCGCTTAAGATGAAAAAGACAAGTTTGTGCCATAGCGATCCCCTTTTGTATGGTGATGGATTGGCCCTAAACACTGTTCGCTGTCTGGTCCCTGGCTGCGTCCTGACTAATGACAGACTACTGCTGGGTTTTGGGGGTCAATCCACTTATGGCACAGTCAATTCTGAGAGTAAAAACAAGTTTCTCTGCAAGAACCTAAAATGTGCAAATACCACAGGGAGCAAATGTAATCAGCTATCTTTGGATGCAGAAATACAGCTGGCTTTTAACTACACAAATAAGTGAAACGCCACTTCATGTCTCTTTCTCTGTCCTCAAACAAGCTGAAAAGCTTTTACAACCAGGTGATGATACTCTATCTGCTATGACGGCCACTCTCATCTGTCCAACACAAATTCAATTGAGCAGCTGTGATCAGAGTTCTCAGAGGTTGACACCAACAGAGAGAAACAAGGACACATTTTCTCAACTCAGCTTGAAGTAGGGATATATGCTCATCCTGCAGAATGAAGTAGATGACATGTTTGGCTTAAAATGTAGCTTTAATGGGACAGCAAGTTCCCATTTGAGTGGGTTCTGTGGGAAGGTTGCAGCAAAAATGAGAGAGGGAAAGAAAAAAACATCTTATCAGGAGATTGGGAATTGGGTCAAGCAAAGGAATTACATGCCATTCTAGATCAAAGTTGCTGTGTCTGTTTCCTCAAAGAAGGGGCACTGATTATCAACTCAGACTTATTTCTCTGGGCGTATTCTATGTAAAAGGAAACATGGTTTAATATGTTTTCAGTAAAAGAAAGTAGCAAAAAAAAAAAAAGAACAGGAAGAAAAAAAATGAATAATACTTGCAACTATTTAGAACAGACATGTTTCCCTTTGGTAAAAATGTAATGGGAAAGAGAAGAGAGGGGGTGTGTGTGTTTGTTGAAGCTATTTGAAGGGGGGGGTGTCATTCAGCATGACTCTATTGTGAATTCCTGTCATTATATAAGAACCTCTCTTTCTCCCTCTCTCTCTCTCGCTTTCTATCATCAGATCTGTACGGAGGAGGAAGGCTTTAAATAAACAGCCCGTACAGTTAAGCCAACTGGAACCCTTTTCAATAATTACATCCAACACAATACTTAATTTACATTGCATTTATTTAACTGGAAGACTTGACAATGTGGCAAAGAAAGGAGTGACATTAGCAGCAGATGATAACAACTAGAGCAATACGCTCCCCAAGGGGAGACGTTTTAGTCTGTGGCTTAGAGGCAGACTTTACAGATAGCAATATGTCATTAAAAACCAGTGCCATCTGTTCACATTGCTTGTTTATGTGCTGTTGTGGATATAAAGAGTATTGAACATACAAAAGCCAATCACAGAAATGTAAACTGTAGGATTTTCTTGTACATACTTTTCTGAGCAATTAGTTATGATTATACATTCTAACAAAAAAGAGGAAACAGCGATTTTATTTCTCTCCACGTGATCTGCGTTTGAAGTTCAAGACTGCAGCGTTATTCATGTGACATACATAGCATGTGGCAAAACAAGCAGGTAATTTCTGATAAACTGCAACCAGCTTGGCTCTAAACTCATTCATTCCAGATTACAGAACGCGGCCTCTGATGTGGCAAACCTCAGCTTTACCAACAGAGCTGTAATCACTGTAACATAGCACATGCACTGTGCGTAGCTGCTTGTTTCACATTGCACAGGAAAGATAAGAACTGCAGAAGAAAATATCTACAAGCTGCAATAACAAGTTTATGTTAAATGGTCATTCCAAATACATGCTTGTTATTTTTCCTTACAAGCACTAAGCAGTAAGTTCAATACGAGTTGGAGATATTTTTGTTTACTTGACATTTTTTGTTTATTCTTATTTTATTTTGTGAAGTGCATCCAATCACAGTTATGCATTCCTTTATAAAGTATAATACAAAGCGGCACAAGATAAGAACATGAATCATGAAAATTATTTGACAAAGGATTCTGTTGTTTGCAGACCTCTGTCTGCTCAGACAGTCCTTCTTACATTCAATAATTATCTTAGGCAACATGAATCAAAGCTGTACCTATGTGGGAACACACTGATTCTGTCACTAGACTATTGTTAACTTTAGATATTATCCTCTGACACATCCAATGAAACAACAGCTTTTCCCTGAGTTATGGCTTGGGGGTGAATCAGGGGAAAAAACACGACTGGCTGAATGCCTCTCATTTTGCCAAGTGCTCCTCAGGCCAGTACATAACAAGGAAATGGACTGACAGGTTGAGAAAGAGGACAGGGAGGCATCAATGATCTATTGTCTGCAGCCAAACTCTCCTTCCAGCTCCTCTGGCACTCAATATATCAAAGAAACCCAAATATATTACACCATCTGCACTGAGATATTTTACAAATACAAATTATGTCATTTGTATTTCTTTGGCTTAATAAAAGCATTAAGAGCAGTTATGTACCCAAGAAAGTATGTGCGAGCATGCAGCGCACACACACAGCTCCCACCAAAGGTCTGGAATCTATCAAAGCCCCCGTTGCAATTACCTTTCAATCCAGGAAAAATGCATTACCTCTGTGCTGTGAAATGAACACTATGTTATTCCTACAAGGCTAGAAGTCTATCATCCATACTGTGTACTACAGTATATATCCTGCAGCCTGGCTCTGTGACCCTCTTACATCAGTTCTGCCTTACAGATTATGACAGATATAAAGTGAATGTCGAGAAGCTGATCTGCAATTAGAGGCGAGAGCTATTTTTACCTTGGCACAGGTCTTACTTAAAGTGTTTTTCCAACACAGTAACGCTAAGGTAGAATTAAATGGGTATTTAATGTGAGAGTTCATTTGCTCAAACATCCTCACATACTCTGGAAGATATTATTATCAATGTGCACAGTTTAGTCTTATTGAACCATGTACGCAAAACGCTTAAAAAGCAAATATCTTCTTTACTGTTAGCACAAATGTCAAACAAATGTACGTGTACTTTCTAGATGAATGTGTTAATAATAATGCAGCATTATAAATTTGTTCATGTACCTTTATGAGACACAACTGAGAAGGTGCTCATCATACTCAATGCTGGAAGAAGTTATTATTTTACCAAATGTAGCAAAACAGAAATGTATTGTGAGTATTATTTACTATTTTGTATACTAGTGAGTAGTTTAATCTCTAACTATGCATCATATTTTTTATGACTTCACATGTAAAATGTTATTCTGTATTTTAGAAATTGTAATACAAATAGAGTAAAGGAGGACATCCATATGAATAGATGAGTAAATTTACTTAATCCAAATATGTTTCGGAATACTGATTTCACTTTCAAGACATTTTGATACACACAACAGGCCTTCCAAGGACAGTTTTACATGCACTCATAAAGCAGATGGACTGGCATGGTCATAAAATATGCAGAGTTATTAATTGTACAATCTGGGATGCCTGGGATGCCTACTTGAGCAGCGCAGAATCATCAGTATCTATTTATCTGAAGGCAGAATGTGAAACTGTCAGAAACATACCAGAGAGACAAAAGGCATTTCTGCATTGAAATATTAATGTTGCTGTAATAATTGAAATGAGCATCATTTTGATAAAGACAAATATAGAAATTTCTCAAGAGAAAAAGGATTGGATAACATTTAGGCATGAGTCAGAGTGTAACTAGAACTGGCAGGCGATTTGTTTGAGAAAAGAAAGCAAATGTTTCTCAATCAACACACGGTGTCTGATAAAACCTCCATTAAAGCACTTAATTAAAAATTATTGAATATAAAATTATTATCTGCAAATTTGTTATCATCAAAGAACCTCACTCCCCTTTTGTCTGTTTATGCCTGGCAGAGGTCCCATCAATGGCATCGCCGTTGTTGCAGACCTGACTAATGGAGAGAAGAGAGACACAACTGTTGTTTCAGACCTCGCTAATGGAGAGTCGGAGCTCTTCATTTCCTCTGAGGCTATTCTCATTGTTTAACCATACACCAGCATTCAGCCTCCTCCCTTGTGCAAGTCGAAAAACACATTATGTGACATTCCAGAAATAAAATAACACAAATTATTAATGAATATAGCTATCGAAAGAAGCTGAATTTGATTATGGTGCGAGTCATAACAGGATATAGCTCATGTGTGTTGGGTGGTCTCTCTCTCTCTCGCTCTCTCTCTCTCACACACACACACATTGTGTCTTTCCCTCTCTTTCTCCCATTCAAATTCGAAGCATGCTCAAACATCTAATAGATTTTTCCACCCCGGCACACAATTTACTGCTTACAGATTTAGAATTCTCTGGCTTCCGGCCAGGCCACAGTCAGAAGGGAATTAATGATATGAGCACATCAGTGAGGAAAAACAGCTTGTGATTCTCTCTCCTACAGGTCTGAGGATAATGAAGAAGATACTGCCATAACCCCCCCACCCCCCAACACCTCCACACACAAAAAAAGGAAAAAAAACATACCAGAGAAGGAGGGGAGGGGTTGAGAGAGGCACATAATCAATACAAACACTCCATTAAATTACTTCTAAGGGGATTTTGGACAGTTTGTAGCATTAGTTCTGTGGAAATAGCAGAAGGGAAAGCAAATATGTTTGAGGGGCAGAAAGCAAACAAGTGCAAACGATACAATCTGCCACATATTCTGAATGGAGCAGTACAGTAGCAGCGTGTCTTACAAAAAGCATGGCATTCTTTCTCTGTCAGAGTCACAACATACCATTACTCTTGTAACACCACAACACGTTCTCTTTATCTTTTCCAAGAAAACCGCTTACTCCTTCCCACGCTGCAGTCCAAACATAAAACATTTTCATGTGTGATAGTGACTCAAAGTCCCAAATATTGTTCTGTATTGTCACCAAGACAAATCAACCATGAGAAGAGAGCATCTGTCTGTTTCCTTATCACCAGTTCGTACCCACATAAACATTCGGGGAAGCTCTGAACAGTCTCTGAAAAGGGACAGAATCTACCCTCTCCATCAAATTGAAATGTTCCGACTGAAATATTGTTGGGATATCAACTCGGGTATATGTGCCAACTCTGGCATACAGATCAGATGTTGCTTCAGAAGAAAATACAGGGTTTTTATCCAAGTGGGTGAGGCTGTAAAGAATCTTGAAATGCAGTGATATCACTCTGAGCCTCACAGGCCGTCTGCACCCTCCAGCTCAATCAATATAACTTTAGCTCTGATGTTTAAGGATGTCCCACGTTCATGCTGCACACTAAATCTAAGCAGGGGTTGAGGAAAAGTGACAAAATCAAGTGTGCTCAAAAAAGGTCTGTGTTGAGACTTTAACAATGGCTTCACTTTTGAGTGCGATTGGTGTGATTGATTTGTCCCCTAACGGAATACACAAAAGAAACTGATGAGTCTCTCAGAGCTGCAAAAATGTTAAGAAATAATTTTAAACAGCTCCAGAGTCAACTCAAGAAAAAACTCCAAAGCAATTCAGTAGAAAAGATATGTTCAAACAGTATACAGGTGCAAATGCACATCTCTACTCGCAGTCTGGCTATTAAGACATCCTTTTCTAACGTGTAACGTCAGCGAAAGGGACACTGAAATGTCCTTGAGCAAGACACTGCACTGTAAATTAAGCTACAACATGTATGGATAAAAAAATAAGTTGGACCCGGATAAAAGCACATGCATTTCATGAATTAGTTTAAAATGAATGAATAAATACCGAATGGGAAAGTGCAGCATTAGCAGCTTTTCAATCAGCAAAAAGCTGCATGAAGAAGACGTTTTTCCTGGAATAATAATAACCGACCTTCATTTCCGTCACTGCTGAATATTCCATGAAAATATGACTGTTTTTATTTGTTTGTTTTGTGTGGGCCAAAAAGCAGCTATAATGTTTGCATCTGTATTGAACCCAATGATCATTTTAATTTTACAGTATATCTACTTTTCAGTAGATACCACACTACAGAAAGAGTATAAAAAGTCAAGGAGAGGATGAATATTTTTTTTTCCATCTTCATCATTCATTTATCCTGTATGGATGTTTTCTCAGAGAGATCCTTACAGCACTGAGGGATAAAGCAGCTACAGATGATACTACAGTTGAGGTCAGGAGTCAGAAATACATCTATGTCATAAGCTATGACCTTGTCTAATCCTCAGCATCATCTCGTCTCACAATCTGGTCACTGGTTTCCGCACTGAAGAAATAACTTGAACAAAGACAAGACAGAAAACCCTACAATAACCTTACACTTTGTGAGCAAGAACATTCTTTGTGTTTTTTATTATTAGTTTCTATCTACATCTCTCTATTTCTCTGCACAAGCCAACAAACTGTATCAGCAGATTCAGCACTCCAATGCTCTGCCTTGCAGTATACGACCAGAAACCAATTTCAGCAGGCAGAGATGAAAAAAAAGAATAGAAAAAAAAATAGAATCAGGCCAGTTCTCTGGAGATATATAGAGGGGCAGAATGTAAACTTCCCCAGCAAGCCATCCCTGGAGGATTGAACCGTAAAAAGAAGCTCTAATGTCCCCTTCAATACAAGATAAATTGAGTGGACACTTTGCATTACCTGATTAAGTGCATGACATAACAGATTACATAAGAACTGCAAAATTCAATATATCACATCAATGCATGTATCATATATCTGTTATTATCAGCATCTCTGATTAAAATATGTGGTAAATGTGTCATTAACAGTTTGTAAAATGCATGTAAATGTCTTCATGTCAAGCCAGTAGAATTATTCTTAGCTACTGTGAATCTGTGAAAAAAAAATCATTAACAACCAAAGGAATAGCTTGACATTTTTTTGACATGCTGCATGGAGCTAGAAGAAAAGATGAATACCACTCTAGGTAAATATGTATATATGATGTCACAGGTAAGCAGAGCAAAAGTGGGGAAGAGCCAACACAGGTGCGGCCCGGTGCAGTTAGAAGATATTTTAATAACTAAAGTGCAACAGGCATGCAGGCAGGCAGGTTCATGCAACAAAAACAAAGCTGGGAACGGGAATCGGACCAAGACAATAACTGGCAGCACGGCTGGAAGTCCACTAAGAACACAGGGCAGGATTTGTTTTTCAGGCAGGGCAAGTGAGCATCAGGTGAGCAGGCAGGTGTGTAAGTCAGGTGACAGTGACTGGTAGGATAGCAGAGGTGGTAAGATCCTAAGTATGTTTACTCAAGTACTGTACTTAAGTACAATTTGGAGGTACTTATACTTTACAGGAGTATTTCCATTTAATGATACTTTTACTTTTACTCTGCTACATTTATTTTAAGAGTAAATAATTAAGAATTAGTTACCAGTTACTTTTATTGCAGTTTTAGATTCTTATAAAAAATACTGTAAACTAATAAAGTGCTGATGTATTTATATTTAGTCACTACAAAAGCTGGTTTAAATCAGCTCCACCTTTAGCGACTGCTGTTGTTGTTCTAAATCAGATAGATTGTGTTTTGTAGGATGTATCATATTGTGCTACAATGAAATGTTGTTGTTTACAATCTTAACCTGACCTGGGCTAACTAGCTAAGCTAAGCTAAGCTAACTAGTGGCAGTGTTGCTATGCCTCCAGCAGACTGATGTCAGCTGTTTCTTTTACGTTAATAATAGATAGAATAGAAAATGTCCTCTTGTGCCATGTCAGCCAGCCAGTCTCTTTTAAAACACTGCATCTCAAAGCCTGACTAAAGCTGACATTTGAATTATGATACCAATCATCTCTCTGCCTCACAGATTTTAGAGAAGCACAGCTGTCAGTGCTACGGGACAGCAGCGAAGGTCACTTGTGTCTCTAATTAATTACTTCACTTTGTTCGGGCATCTTTGGTTTCAGTCTTTATGCATTTCTGAGAACAGAAAAAAAGCTTTGTTCATTTACCAAACCATAATGCAGATCAAGGACAAAATAATTGTCATTCTGCTATTTGAAACACATTTGTCTCGTAGTTTTTTTTATATGTTGCCTGTGAGACACAAATACATAACAGTGAACTTAATTCACATTGGCAGGGTGCCAGGAAAAGTTAGGATACGAGTTAGGAAAAACCAAAAAAAAAAAAAAAACAGCTTCCCTCGATAACAATGGCACACTTTATTGCTCTTTAGCTCACAATGGTTTTCTGTGCAGCTTGTGGTATTGCTGCAGTATCCTGTTATGGGGAACAATCCAATTCCTCTGATATAGTTACAGATCAGTCCGGGAATAACAATCAGCAAATACACTATTCAGGTAATAAATTGAGCAGCCACTTCGAGCTATTCTGTTTACAAATACAATTCAAAAAAGGATCACATAGCTTTATCATAAAGAAGTCAGTTTTGTCAATGAGCCAACATATTACACTGAATTACAGACACTCATCCACAGGACGCTACAGGGTACTTTTATATCTGATCCGCTGCTGCTGTGGCATGAATATTTCATTTCAGTAGTCAGCAGCATTGCAGTAGCATATTTAAAATTTCTATGCAAACCCTTGCACTGACTAACATGGATTTGCCTTGATGAATAAGTGATCTCTCTCTCTGTAGCTCTCTCTTTCCAAAACTCTCTTGTCACTTTCAAATTGTTAGACTGTCGAAGACTGACACATGCCAGAAACGCAGCGAACAAACAAACAAATGGATAAGTGAGCGCAAACCACTTATTGTTCACATGTAGCATTTTGTGCATGCGTCCATTTATATGTGTGTGTGTGTGTGTGTGTGTCTCTGATGCCCTGCCAGAGTCTGAGCCCGTTCTGCTGAGTGGGCAGATTCTCTGGCGGAGTGTCCCATCGGAGTGACAAGTGCATTTAGAAACAGCCTGATGGAGTCATTAACGGCAGCGCTGCTCATTAGCAACGCACACACACACACACACACACACACACACACACACACACACACACACACACAAAGCCCTCAGTAACAATAGCGTCATCGCCAGGTTATTACACCGACAACAGAAAAATCCATAAAATATAGGTGATCCAGCACATTTACAGAAAGCCATAATATGGAACATAATATAATTTAAGAAGCAGGCTGACACGTCTATTTACGAAAGCAAGCAATCACGCGCACACCCACGTGCACAATCAAGCTCTACATTGATTACTGGAATAAAAACAAAGCATCCATTATTGATCCTCTTGTCCTTTTTGTGTATGAGATTCAAGCAATGTCAAGTAATCAAGGGCATTACACAGAAACACATAACAGCTTCTATTCCTGGAAGATCCTGAGCAGTACCAGAGTCATCAATAAACCACAGTTTTCTACAGAAAAGGGATTGTAATTTAAGCCTATAGCCGTTTCACTTCCACATAGGCCTAAGCAAACAATTATTATTTAAAAGACTTATTAGAAAACCATAGAAAATCTTGCTTTAATCACCAGGATGCATATTTACAGGCTGACAAGAGATACTGTAATTGTGATGGTATTTTTTAGCATATTACACCATTATAATCAGCATTAAGCATTACAGCACAGCATGTGAGAGAGAGGCAAATAAGTGCTTGAAAGGGAACATTATGTTCTTTCTGATTATTAGGCTCAAATGCCAGAGTTTCCCATTTGCATCAGATGACTCATCCGCAGAGACATCCAGCTTTATGTTGGGCTTGATTCATGGGTAATGCTGTAGCGAGACCCCAAGAGCATTGTGCAGGAATCAAACAGTCGCTGACACTTAATGGCACTGTGTACAAGATGAATACACCAGACAACTATTCAGACGCACACAGCAATGATCCTTAAAGCTGCAGAGATACACAGCCAATTATGATCTGAACTCGGGTATAAGAAGGTATCAGAGGTGCCGTCAACTGCAGTTTATTGTGACTCAAATATTAAAGGCATTACCGGTTGAGTTATGTGACTTGCGGTGTTGTCTTTGTTGTTGACTCACGGTACTGTAAGATGGTAATGCGTTGGCAAACACACTACCACTACCTCTAGCCTGCCTCTATTAGTGTGATTCTCAGCTCATTATATCAGGAGGTATTCCGGCTACATACTGATGAATTACTCCAGTCAAGACAACACTTGTTAAACCAACCAAAGGACAATAAACAGCTGGTTTATGGTGGAGACAGGACAGAAATACATAAACATAGCACAGCATAGCATACGCAACTGCCCGGAGAAATTAAAAACACCACGGTAACCTTTAGAAAGGAGGAATTGCTATAAAATAACTTAAAAAAAAGAATAACAAATTGAGGTTTCTGCTGGTACTCACCTAGCTGTGCCCTCTCCCTTTGGACATCCTTGAAGTTAAGTCCACTGGTCAGGGTGCTTTCTCTGTAGCGGTGGAGGGCCTCCCGCCTCCCGTTCGTCCCCAGCTCTCGGAGCACGGACGACTTGAGAGGCTCCGCTTTTAGACCGTGGGCCCATCCTGAGAAGTCTGGTACCGTCCACTTCACCAAATCCTCCAGCCGCACAATCACCTTCTCAGACACTGCAATTACCTCATGCTGAAAGGAAACAGAATTACAATCAGAGGCGGCTAAAGGTAGTTGTATGAGTGCGACTGTGACAAGGTTAATGATGATCATTTATGGCTCTTATGTAAAACAGACACATAAAATCAAGATAAAACATTTGACAAAAGTTGAAAACTACGAATCTAAATGCTGCCGGCTGAAGAAGCAACTTTTTGTATCCACTACTTTCACAAAACTCCTAAAGTAACATCAGACACTTTCCGGTCTAAACCAGTATTCAGACCCTTTACTTAAGATACTATATCAATAGTACTGCATGGTATCATACAAGCATACAATAAATTTTTATGTCAAGGTCTACTTATCTAATCTTCTTAAGTAAATTGTAATA
Organism: Helostoma temminkii; assembly: GCA_900302695.1. NCBI lineage: Eukaryota > Metazoa > Chordata > Actinopteri > Anabantiformes > Helostomatidae > Helostoma > Helostoma temminkii. The sequence continues at coordinate 44,037 of OMLM01002790.1, forward strand.
AGTTTTGTTGAAATGACAATATTTACTTCTGAAATGTGAAAAGGTATAAAGTAGGTCCATTAACGTATGGCAGTATAAAGTGAACATAATCAGATTCAAAGTTTGGTTACAAAACAGAATTAAAATCAGAATCAAGATCAGAGCGAGTGGAGCAAACAGAATCAACAGAATGCCCTTATTCATCAAATAAATTGGCATGTGTGTCAAGCAGAATTAAGGCTGTGCATGCACATTAATGTAAGTAAATTACGGCACCATGAATATGGATGGTGTGGATGATTACTGAATTGAATTTATGCCAGCAGTTAAATCAATGTCAATGAGGACGCAGTTGTTTTAGGCTTTCTGATTAGCATTTAGGAAGTCGGGCTTATTCACCGTGACTGCAGAAATTTTATGCTTTTAAGCCACCAGTGACACTCGGTTGCTATGATTACACCTTAAAAGAGTGTGGGAGAAATGTAATTTGTTTCAACAAGGGTGTGATGAAGGAACCTCAGAATACTATAAGCCACTGGTCTTTGACACACAATATAACTAATGTGACTCTGTCAGGAAACTATAAATGTAAATCAACAGCAGTGATGTGCATGGATGACGCTGACTGAATATAGCTGTGCTGCTTTTGTGTACATACTTCAGTCTGTTCAGTTGGCTTACTTAATACGATTCGCTCTCGTTCCAGTATGTCCTTCATCCGTATTTTTCCTATGGTTGATTCAGCCCCTTTTAATAACTCACATACTCGAAGAACTACATGCCCAATGAAGAGAGAAGGAAGCAAAGATGCTTAAATGTGTTTCCATTTGAAGGGCTAATGGTTGAAGTGCTTGTTACCAACAGAGTGGAGTGGTGTGCTGGAAGATGGCTGTTACAGAAATCTGGAGTACAGATGTGTAAAGGCAGAAATGCAGACATTCAGAGTAGGTCTCTGATGTTTACCTTTGTTATCTTCAATTTACCAGGCATATGTCTGCCTGTACACATTTCCTGTCAAGGAGGATGCATATTACTAACATTAAAATCACTTATGCCATGTCCATGTATTTACTTATTGTATGTATGAATGTTGAGAAGATGGACATAATAAAACTGGACCAGTACAATCTAAATTAATCCACAAAGACCAACTCAGCAGTAAATCCTTCCTCTGCGAAGCTAAAAAGGTCACACTTAGTTCTTTTTTTTTAAAAAAGAAAACATTCTTGTGTTTTAACGGAAATATTTCAAAGTGTTCCTGTTATTTTGCCACTATTCTGAAAACAAACACGACTTCTGTTTCTTTTCAGCTTCTCTGATTGTTCTATCTATACAATTACCCATATTCAGGTCTCACATCATCTGCAACTAAAGGCGTATCAAATCCCAACCAGTTGGAGACAGTATTTCCTTATAAAGGAAAAGCCTGTGAGGGATAGCTTGATATAGCTGTGCCTCCCTCACTAAGTAGAAACATCAAACATGGGTTTTCGGTCTTCTTATAATGAGCTGTCTTCAGCTGTCAAGTGGTGGCGGGTGGTTGTAACCGGCTTTCCATGCAATGAAAAACTGACTGCTGTTCCTGCCTTCAGAAAAGCAGGCCATTTGAATAATGTAGAGCAACAGTAAATAGCATTCACCCTGCAGCCAAATACCAAACTGTGCTGTATCTCTACAGAATTTGATACTGTACTTTGTGCAGTCCACCGACAGCACATATGAAATATTCCAGTTCAGTCCATTTTATACAAAAACAATTCGCTGAATGCTGGTGCTGCTGATGTAGGAGTGGAGCAGAAATACTTCAAGGTGTTCAGTAGTACACCAGAGCATACGCAGAGCCACGGAAAACCTTAAAAACACTCAGACTTTCCCTCTATATCAATCAGCTGAATGACACGGTGCCTTGTGTGAGTGTCAACAGATCCTGTTTGGAGACTTGTTCAGCTTGAGAGCAAAACACAACAGGTGAGAACAATTCAGCAGCTGTCAACACAGTCTAGAATATAATCAGTCTATGAACTGAGCCACTCTAAAAACAGGCTACATCCATTAGCTTTGCCACATACATTTTTTTCCCACAGTCAACTTCATACTAGCTGCAGTTTGCGGGCTGCTGTGTGACGTAGCACACACAGCCAGGAAGTTGAGTACCAGCTTGTGGTTTGCATAAGTCACGATGTTTGATTGAGAAATGTTTAGGCAAATACTGTAGAATTAAGAAACATGCTGTGTTTCTATGCAAGAGGTTTCTGAGAACCAGCCAACCCAGTCAGTTATTGAGAAACATTCACAATATCAGTGTTGCGCCAGGTTTGTCACTGTAAAATAAAAACCAAAAGAAATACACAGAGTAAACTAGGGCAGCAACAATTATCTGTCATTATTAGTGTATAATCTGTAGAAGCCTTCAATAGTTCAGTAGTAAAACAATAAATCAATAAGTCTTATATTAGTGACCTCATCAAAACAAAACAAGCATCAACCTAGGACTTGGCATGTGAATGTGGCATTTTAACATAATATTTTATAAACCAAAGAATGAATGATGTATACAATAATTGTTAGCAACTGATAATTAAAATGATCTCTTGCTGTTTACATTTTTTCTCGATTTATTGTCGTAAATCTTGCCGACTCCCTTCTGTACATTAATTAACTGGCAAACTCTACTAAGATGAATCATTCCAGCAGCGTCATCAGCGTTGCAGGGGTCATCTACCGACTACTTGGATTTTTGGGGTTTCACATAAGCTTTAGCTATTTGGGCCCTTGCTGTTGTGTAAATGCTGCCCATCCACACTGTGCTGTCATTTCGAGTTATGCAGTTGATAGTTTAGCAAAGTGGCAGACACAGCCAGCAGGCCACTTGATAATATAGGTCAGAGGACTGCAAGCCCGCAGCCAGGAGGTGACACTCCACATCAGCAACATACCAAACAGCCTGGTATCATTTCAGTGACACTTCCTACACAGATGCATTAAGAGCATTTACACACCAAATGTGTTACTGCAGTTTTACCTGAGGTGCGTCAGTAAACGCATATAATCTCTCAACTGCTCATTTTATGATTGTGCTAAAATGCAAGGCAACACATTAACAGCTGAACGTTACATTCTGCCTCCATTCTTCTATCAATAATTCATGTTATTACTGCAGCAGCATGATATCTCCAAAAACATTACTGAGTGAATTTATTGCTATGACTGCACATAATGGACTGAAAGTGGAAAAAACAGACTTCTGCTGTGAAACTGTAGATAACTCTGTTCCAGCTACCCATGACTCCAGCAATCTAACTGAAATTAAACTTGCTAAAATCCATATCATTCAATTTATATGGATGCAGCGGTGTACTGGCGGCAAAATAGCACATAATGGACATTCTCGAATCTGTATTTGGTGATCCAATTAGAAACAATGCACCCTGAAATATTTCATATCACTCCAAACAATTCCCTGAGAGAAATCCACGCCAGAGTATGTGAACAGTGAGACGGGAATTCCTGACTGTCAGCGTTCTGTGGCGGAGCGTCTCATCGCTCGGACAGGACTTTCAGCTTGGGAGTCAAGGGGTGCACGCTCCCAGTGGGTGGCGTCTTTCTATATTGCGGGGACACACGTTGACACACACATGCACAGTGCTCCTGTCATGCTGGGAAGGTTTCAGGCTGCTGCCTCTGAGAGGTCAGCCCTGGAATTCCTGAGGCCAAAGGAGATTAGTAATTGAGTAATGGACATGGTGACATGGACAATGAGGAGACAGAGAGAGAGAGCGAGGAGGAGAAACAGAGAAAAAGAAGGAGAGAGAGAACGAACGAGGGTATGAAACACAATATGAGTTCATTATCTATCTCCCCTCCCCATGACTGACCTTGGCTTCAGTGTCCCAAAACAAACTTATCTGGGAATTAAAAAGGAGCTCTGGGGAGTAAGCCAGGGACAATTGAATTAGAATATGTTTTTTAGACCGCCTCAAGACTAGAAAGAGTTCAAGGTGCAACATTTAAAAGGTGAGAATTATTGTACATAATGTTCTGGCACTTAATGCATGCAGTTTATTCATATGCATAAAAGTTGCTGTAATATCGGTGGGGTGCTGAACTCATCTTTTATTCACTGATTCCATTAAGAGATTGCTCTTACATGAGCCGGGGTGATATATGAACTTTGCATTCTTGTGCAGTTATAATGGCAGAGAAAAATAGCGAGGATAGCAGGAGTTTTCAAAGCCTTTCTGTAAGTGGGTGAGGCATCCATCATGTAAGGTGACACCGCAAAAAACCTGTGTCAGCTCCCTTGAATCAGTGCAGCTTTGTACCCTTGTGTTTCAACAAATGCACACACAATCATAGAAAGACTAAGTGCATGATGGTTCCATATGCTCCATCTAAGAAACCGCAGTTAAGAATGCAAAACACTGGCTAGAGCTTAATATCTGTGGCTGCATTCCCCTCAAAGGTTATAATAACTATACAGCTGTAGCTGGGGGCACTAGAGTCATGCATCAAGGCAAATGTTTGCCTGTCCAAGTGGTTAGTCAATGACAAAGTGGAAAAAACAAGCTAAAAAGCACAAAAAGCCTCTTGTGTGTTGACAAACCGGGTGCTGCTGTAACATATCATTACCCTAGGCTGCAAAGACACAAAACAATTTTTCAAAAAGAATCAGAAGATTGTGAAGGACAGCAATGACAACTCATAAACCAATGGGAAATGTTAGTGGGTTTTTATAGCCTTTGAAGTCCAGGGTATTCAATTTTAAAAGTTTTAAATTACACTATCCTAAAAAGCTGGTAATAATTTACATGCTATTTCAGCAATGGTGAGGAATTCACTGGAGGGCAGTGTTCAGAGTTAATGACTTGTTCTGCGGCAGGAGGAGGCACACATGCGCGTACGTCGCCGCACATGCACGCCCCCCCCCTCCACCTCTAAATTCCTGCCATTGTTGTGTGAATGGGGAGATTTGGCATAATGCACAGACTGGTCAAGACGAGAGAAAAGTATGGATATTCTGAAAAGATCACTGTAAAAATGTGCCATATCACATTTGCACTCCAGTCATTCAAGCGAACGACCTTATCCATCAAGATGCTGGTCGCATATCTAAGCCACTTACACTTAACTCAACTAGCCTCCCAGATGCCTGAATTACCCATTCAGGGTTTTTCCCTAAGGAAAAATCAAAGAAGCAGCAAATGAATACAATCTAATTTCCCTACAAGCTGGCTTTCCAAGCACTGAAACACATGCATGGACTACTGCCACGAACTGAAGAAATGGCTCTGGACGTATGCCAAAGTGTTTTCCACAGCAATCAATACTGGCCTACTGCTGCAGTCCCCAGCCTGTCACTGTGTGTGCGTGTGCACTGTATGCGTGTGTGCCAAAGTCTTGTCAGCTAGAGGGACAGAATAGAGGAGAAGAGAGGTCAGATGAAATCAGAGGTGATGATAATAGCACATTAATATAACATGATCCAGAAATATTCTCTGCGGTTGTGAATTCCCATTAAAAACGCCGTGCTGTAGTTGCAGTAAAGCGGCGATATATATTATAAGATAAGCATAAGCAATTAACAGCCTGAAGCAGAGTGTATAATAGGTGGTTGTTGTGTGCGGCGAGATGTTATCTACAGCAGCCCTCTCCTGAAATAGTGGTGTCCAAAAACAGAAAGTATTACAGTACCAGGCGGAGAGGCAGGCCATTTGGAGTGAGAAGAAATAATGTGCCACTCAGTGAGTTTTAAAACACATGTGACTGTTTAGTCAGTGGCAGTTTGAAGGCAGACAAATACAGCAGAGGCCCCAATAGAGGGTTTGTCATAATGGGTGAGCAACTCAACACAAAGCCTGTTTAAAGAGCAAGTGGAGCTCAACTGGTGGGGGTAAACACTGTTTGTCAGCCTGGGATACAATGAAAAATAGAGCTTCCTCCACATATGGACTTAATAATTAACTTAGTATAAATAGATTAATACGTTTTCTCTGGCTCTGTTTATCAACTATTCAGCAATCACAGGCGCCGAGTGACGTTTATTCAATGAATCACTATATTTTTATTTCCAGCCAAACCTGACTGGAGTTAAAGCTGGCTGCGTTTAAAAGGATTTGACCTCCAACCCTGTGACAGAAGAAAAACAAGCACAGTAGGTCATGGGTTGGTTCCTCTTGTCACTGCACAGCACAGCAAAACATGGCAAACACAGCACAAGAGAGGCTGAGAGCAAACAAATACCTGAGAAATAACCAGGAAATTACATCATGCCTCAGTGCTATGAACACAAGTGAATCAGTAATCCAATTCTACAGAACTAGTTCAATACAAGGGTGTTCTGACGTCTTCAAAAAGTTGTACCTTGTGGTATTTGGAGTATTCTGGCTTTGGGCTTAAGATAACAGCGACATGCAACACATGAGAAGTGATCTCACAGAGAAAGGGAGCAACACAGCAACAGCTGTTTACATGTCAAATGTCACTAAGTGCTTCTGTTTCATGTTGTGTGAAAAAATATTCAATACTCTATCATGATCTAAGATTAAATGCCACAAGCCTCAGTGATGTCAAGTTGTGGCTTTCCCTGGTGCCGTCTTTGCTTCGGCACTAAAACCAATGTTATAACAGCACATTTCCTGATAAGTCCTGAAGTTATCAAGTTCATGTCTGTATGAGTCACTGGGCTAATTTCAACTCTTCAAGCCAGTGAATTACAGATTTACAATGCAACTCCTCAGCCATTAATCTGTTTTTATACACTTCCAGTGCTGAAGAAAAAGTGACTAATGTGAGGTTTATAAACTGCGCTGTTCAGTGTAACTAAAAATGAACTCTTCTCTAGTGTTTACCTTTTAAAAACACCATCCTTTCACACATACATCACTCACAGAGTTTAACAGTCAATGGCTTTTAATATCGCAGTCTTTCGTGTGGCTGGTTTACTCTTCCTGTTTGTTTTCTAGATTATGGGTTGCATCTGTAAGCGCTTCTAGCTGACTCACGCAGTGCAGATTAGTGTTACGGGGCAAAGTCAGCGAGAAACTGAATGGGCTCAGTGAAGGTCATAAACTGACTTGAAGTTGTCGGGGCAATTTCCACTCTGTAATATAACACAAGAAGTCCGATTTGCTGAGAGCAGGAGTTTTGACAAGCCCTTTAATTGAGGTCAGCCTGCAGGCACCTACATTGCACTTAAACATATCACCACCAAATTATATTATTTCTTAGCCTCTCCTTCTAATCAGAGTGCAACTTCAAAGCAAGTGACTCTCTCTCTGGTGGTGTAGGGTTGAATGCCATGATGCAAGTTGATGCATAATTCACGCAGGGAAATTGTTTTCATGTTTTTTTATGATTTTACTCTGCTATCAATTACATAAACTAGAGCAGATGTTTTTCCTCTTGTATCATTTTCACTTTATGTACCGAATAGTTTGAGATTTGCATTGGCAGTGCAGCCCCCTCTGCTAGTTCATATAATATTTTCCAGATATACCCAATGAACTGGAATGTAAGCACTTTGCAATGCAAATAAGTCTTTGGGAAAGGGGCGGAGCTGACACGTCGTTGCGCAAGTGTGGCCTCAGAATCGGCGATGCATGCACTTAAAGTAATTACTGAATAATTGCAGCGTGTTAAAGGCCAAAGCGACAGGGCTTCAGGAGATGATACCCGCTCATAGACGAATTCTGCCACAAAGATGATAGCTTGTCTAAGCGACAGGCCATAAATAGCCACCTTTTTCATGAAAGGGAAATGTGATAGCCACTCTATTACTCAAGAGGAAAGAATGTAAGTAAACCATCAGCGGAAGAGTCAAGTACAAACACGGCTTTGTCCTTCCCAATAAACAATATAACAGCAGCAGAGAATAATTTCCATCCAGCCGCAAGTGATCAAAAGAGCAAAGAGTAGTAATCAAAGTGCTGTTGTCGCTGGCTGAGGAATATCACAGGCAAAAACAAAAACACCATTTGTTTCATAGCCGGTGAGAAAACTCTCAATAATCAGCGTGCCATTCAGTGCAGCGCTGTAACCGGATCACAAGCGCCACATATGGCCACAGTCAATCATAACTATTGCTTTTCTGTGCCAACAACGGCTTAATGTAACACAGAGGCGTTTTAAGTGCTGCCTCAAATATGAGCTGACAATATCACAATTGCTGAAGATGAAAAACGTCCACATGGAAAAATTATGCAAAGCGAGGAAAGTAGTTAAAACGTGTCAGCGCTGGCTTTGCTCCGCCACGCTTTATGACTCGTTGTGCTCTCTTTCAACATCAGGCTGCGTTACAAAATATCTAATAACTATCGCACTGAGCGATCTGAGCCAGTTTGATCCCATGCATTCATTACCGTTTCGCAATTTCCGCCCATATGTCAGTATTTGACACGGTTTACCAAGAAATGAAATGACAGAGCCTCGGCGCAGGATTCTTGCGGATTTTCCCCTTTATAACACAATTAACCCCATAGAGCGCAGCGGCAGCGTTACTGAGCGCAGCTGGACAAGTGCACATTCAGCAGTTGACACCACAATAGACAAACAAGGCTTAAGTAAAACTGGAGAACAAATACCGCTGTAGGTCAATCTTTCACTGCTCCGATACGTCAGTGTCAGAAACAATGCATGCGAATGCGTGTGTCACTATACATCCACTGCCAAATCTCGATGCAGAAAAGGCTCTGTTTAATAAAATGCTCGCGAACAAGACAGGACACAGACAGAGAGCAAACACAACAATGCGTAATTATTCATCAGGCGATTAATATTCCTACCTCTCCGTGAGCGACTGTCCGTCCCTGGGGAGTATCCTCGGGTAGAAAATAAAGTTTGGAGCTTGATAAAAGTTGCTTGCTTGTTCTTTCTTCCCAGAGCAACTGAAGCTCCGCTATGCAAATAGGATCCTCCGGTTTACATCTGACGAAGAAAAAGTCACCGAGAGACAGAATCCTCGGTTTGCCGTCCAAGTTAAATTTAAAGGCTTTATAGAATATATATGGTCCATGTAAGCCGCAAGACGAGCCCACCCACTGTAAAGGGAAAAAGCACAAACGGGGAAATTAATGAATGGTTTATAAACAAATGTGGTAAACAAATCGTAGCTGAGAGAACACAAACATTTAAAAAATGCCTGCGCAATTACGCACTACTGGCAAATATCACATCAGGACATCTCAGTTTCTGCACACAATTAGTATCATGTAACTATTTTTAGATGTTCAACATATGACACAGATGTGGTCACACTAAATGCCATGTGTCAAAGTTTTGTGGATTACACACTTGAGTACAGTTTACAGTTAATGGCGGTTAGCCTCAGCGCAAAAATAAAATAAATCGACGGCTGATAACAAACGTTACCTTCAGTGAGTTCGGCTCCATCTCGACGTTATGAATTGATTAAACTCAACACGCTCTCCAAACTTGCTGGCTTGAATGGATTGCCGAAGGTCCTGCAAGAGAGATAATGCTGTAGAGTTTGAAACACCGTGAATCAATCGGTGTCGAGTTGCGCAAAAATATGTCTTGGGAGTAAATATCCTGCGAGAAACATCGGGGGAGACGGTGTGTTAATTTAATTAAGCAAATCTGGCGTCGTTATTTTCTGACGCGTTTATATTGACCGGTTTGACGCAATCAGGCTAAGAAATAGCACATAACTATGAACTAATGAAGAATTTTCAATGATCAATGAGAGGCAGTCGCGTATAATACGAAAAAATACAGGTTGCGCAAAATTTGCGGTTTATAAAACCTCGATTTGCGCAAATATTTAGCGTTTGCGGGCTTTTCTGCGACTATGCGTCTTCCAGGACTTCTGTAAAAGACGTTCAGTATGAAAGCACATTTCTCACAGTAATGACACTGAGGCGCTTGCTGTGGATGCCTTCAAGAAACAATGTTACATGAAAGTTAATAGGGCTATCAAATGATTCCTCAAAAGGCAATGTGGGACCCGTGAGGTGATTTGCTTTGATCGGCGCTCGGTATGCGCTATGGCTCAGACGCGCAGTTTGGCTTTAATAGTGAAAATAATGGCCTTTATATATTTTGAGGCAAACATGAAAAGACAAAATTGGCCGAGTTAGAAAGGCGGGCGTCACGAGACAGAATTCACGAGGCGGTCCATTGTCCGGAGATAAATCACGCAAAAAGATTGCGCTGACCTTGTGAAGACAGCGAGATATATATCTGACACGGGTTTACACATTTGCACGGTCAAAGCCTCTTATATAATTATGTTGATGAACATTTATTAATAAAAAAAAAAACGCGGTGGAATCATAAGGTTATTAGAAAGCAATAGTTATGATGTGATTTACTATTAATATATATGACAGTTACACCAAGTTCACGTTTTCTATTTACATCTGTGGAGCCATTGTCCTTTCAGGCTCAGTGTGTCAGCTGTATTTTATCGGCTGTCTGGAATTATTCATGTGTCGGAAAGTTCCCTTTCAGTCCACAGCGCTGTGCTGTTTCTCCACAGTCATCCACCCTTTGCCCTGCCTGTGCTCGCCACTCAGATCCCAGAGCATGTAACAGGCACACAGGCCTACTTCTGACACCAGCTATTTCAAGTAGATTATTACGCAATGCGATTTTTCCCCGTGTAATGACGAGTAAAGCATACATCCGCATTGAGTCACATCCAGTAAAGTGTTTTCCTGTCTACACTGACATGTTTTCTTCTTCTGGTTCTGCTGCTGTTATGACTGGCTGTCAGGTGTTTATACTTAATACACAGACAGTCTGACAGCTAAGGATCAGTGGTATGAGGGCTCAAAGATAATGATTTCTACCTACTTTATCAAATTAGTAAATAACATATATAGAACAGTATATCCTTAATTTTATTTTCTCTCCATTGTATTCAAGAAGTAGAATATCACATATTAATAGTAAAATAGCTGAAGTATGCTCTTGTTTCAGAGTAAAAGGTGGATTAGCCATGGATTGTCTTACATGCAGCAGTGTTGGGATTCCTGCAGTGAATCCAATATCAACCACAGCTCTTTGTGTTATCTTTTCTGATTTCTCTCGCAGTCATTTCAGTGGCCAAATCAATGGGGTTGCATTGTTAATGGCAGCCATTATAATGAAGTCCCTGGTTAATCAATGGCACCTCTCAAGCTCTTATCTGACAATTGCAAGTGTTTGCTTGTCAACAGACAGAGCACAGCAGCGAATACAGCACCGTGGTGCAGATATTGATGTTTATTGTTGTTAGAGGGAAATAAAAGGAGCATAAAGAGAGAGGAGAAACGTGATGATTTGATGTCAAAATATTAGGGATATCTTAAACTGAGTACCTGCTGCACAAATACATGATGTATATATAAATATATGTCTTTGAGGATTTAATAAGGGAGTTCATTAAGAGATGTCTTGCATAATTTCACCTCACGAGCAAAATTGAATCATCAAAAAAAAAAAAAAAACACAAAGAAATGAAATGAGTAAAATTCCCAAACATTTCTACATCAGTCTTGAGACAATAAGACGCTTGACAAATGTCGTGGAAACAGCTGAACATCAATTTCAGGCACACTTCTCACACTGTGACAATTAAATGTTATACAGTGTCCGTGCTGAATGTGGCAGCTCAAATCCCCTTTACTAAGTCTGAGACTAACCCTCTTTATGTCCAGCCTCACATGTGGCTGTGAATCGTTCATGTTTTTCCACTTGAGGCTACTTTTTCCATTCTCACATAGATTTTTCCCACATTTGCAATTGCTTCTCGCAAGTTTGTTTATTGGGTTATTTTGTTGGGTGAGTAAGTGAAATAAAATCACTCGCTAGATTAATATTTTTGTTTCGTTTTCAAAGCTGTGACAGAAAACTGCTCTCACCACTACTGTTATGTGTTGACTGCACGAATGAGCAAAGAAGTATGAAATGGCTACACAAAAAAGAAGGCTCTAAAAAGGCAGAATTATGAGACATGAAAGACAAACTGGATAAATCTGTTTCAGGCACATGCTTGCTTATTTGTTGCCTTTAGCAGAATCTTACAATGAGTGGATGAGTGGTAAAGCCGTACTTTCTTCTCAGCACAGGTGTTCCACATTCCACATAATGAGGCAGTCCCAGCAGGGAACCACAAATGTGGTTGGAAAGCCACCTCAAAATGGCAGTTTCAACCGCAGCAAAGCAGCACAAAAACCATTAAAATAGCATATCCCTCCATAATTCTGACCATATGTTAACATGCTTTCATAATGGATATGAATTTTAGTTAGAACCACTTTAAGTACTGTTAACTCTTTATCCACCACAGAGCTACAGGTAAATTATCAAATAAACGGACAGGGATACATTTCAGCTAAGGTTCCTACTATGGTATAAAGCATTAAACCTTTTTTTTATTTCCTTTTAATAGTTTATGGATGTTCGTGTCTATTTTATAGCTGACTGATTATAACCGAAACTGATTTGACATCTTATCTGATAATTGAACTGTTTACTTCCTGCTTGTGACATCTCCAGTTTTTTAATCTCTGCTTTGTAAGCTATCATTGCAAAGTGCACATTTGAAACTTCACCTTATCAATTCATCAAGAAAATAACAGGCACGTTAACTGGTGATGTACTGTATATAGTCACTAGTTTCAGTCACGGTCTATTTTACACCACTAAACAGAAATAAATATCTTTAAATTTAAGATCCTTTAATATGGACAAGAGTAATATGTAAATCCAGGAAATAAACATTTTACAACAACATAAAATTGAATTATAGGTAATTAAATACACGAATAAACAATGGAAATATGGATATATAAACTTTAAGTCTGCAAAAATGATGAGTAATGATTATTTTTATAACTGATCAATCTGCCACTAATCTACTTGTACCATCAATTAAATTTATTGTTTGATACTGTAGATGAAAAAACTGTAAAATGTTTTCTAGAGACTTGTTTAATGTTAAATGTATTTAGTCTCAGGAATGGTCCAAACCCGAAACATATGTAACATAGAGTTGGCAGTAAGGTGAGAAAAGAAAGAGAAAAGAGGAGAATTTTCACTCAGAAGATGGTGGAGCACAAAACCGAGGTAAAACAAGAATGAATTTTGTACTCAAAAACTGTACCGTAGCTTAGGTGTAAATTTAACTTTGTTGAATAATTGTATTTTCAGTGGCATATTCATTTTAGAATCTACCTCACATATGTCCAAAAACATATTGATATTGTACATTTATCGCATTTTGACAATTTACACTCAGACGTCTTTGTTTGAACCTGCTCAGTTTTTATTAATTATAACGACGGAGGGCGTTTTTTTTTAGTTTCTCACATTTAGTAAGTTGTTAGACCTGGTGTGTTTTCTTTGAGTCTGTTCTGTGAAGTTTATGAAGATTTTTTCCCTTGTGAAACTCACTTATGAGAAGAGTGAGTTGCTCTCAGTTGCTCATTTCCTGGAAGGAAGCCACCTTTCACACTTCATCTTGGTGCTAGAAATGGTTGATTTAGGTAAAACAAAACAGTGGGGGAAGAAGTACTTATCTCCTTTATGCAAGCAATAATACCACACTGTAAACATAAACATATAAAAAAGTTCAGCCGTCAACATTGTATTGAAGTAAACAATAAAAAAAAAATCTTCTACTAGTTAAGTAAAGGTACTTTGTAGAATTCCACACATATTAGACAGTAACGAGATATATATTTGGCCTAACGTCACTTTTACTTGTGGTAAAAGCTCTCAATGTGATTTTAGATCTGTGTTTCTAATTGAACTGCAAGGGATTATGAAACTCTACAAATGAGTAAAGCAAGAAAGAAATGAGGGCAACACACTCTATCTCCTACTCATTCCACATGCACAATTGCATTACCCAGTGGATATTCATCTATCATCAATGGAAAGCCCTGGGACATTAAAAATCCATCAAGTAGATTTGTCTCGAGGAACATGTTTCAATAGTAACTTTACACCTGTGTCTTTGTGCTGCTGTAATCACATGACAATGCCCCTCGTCTGCAGCATGACTTTAGGAAAGGTAATAGGAGATGCGAGTGCTGTTGCTGGGCTAATTTTAGCCTCTTAGACTCATTATAACATGGTGTTACATTTCTCTCCGTTCAATCACATGTGGGTCCACCTACATTGGACAGCACATAGACATGAAATTCAATTAGTTTATTGAAAGGATCACTTTTAATCAGGACATGAGTTCAATATCGGCATCTGAAGGCTATTTGAAATGATTTCTGTGTATATTAGCAGGTGTCAGCCAGTGTACTGTAGCCTGAATATTAACTGACTTAGCTCATAAATATCTGCGATACACTGATATCTTCAGAACATCAAAGGAACCACCGCATGCAGTGAACTGTGTGGATTATTACTGCTCACAGCAGAATACAAAGCCCCCTTGAAAAAAACGAGATACATTTCTCTCTTTTTGTTCTCGTCCAATATCACACTTGTTTATCTGAGCTACCTCGCTCATCATGTTTGGTGCATAATTTATGGTTTCTGCAATCCACCTTTTATTGAACACTGCCATCTCTAATTTCCAATAATTTAGCACTGATCAGACTTAATGTCATATATTTACATGCGCATTAGGCATATTAATTCATAAGGAAAACAGTGGTTGGCTCAGTCTGAATAGCTGCCATGACAATGGACTAATTGCCTGCAAAACACAATTTCACATTCACAGACTACTATTACAGCTGAATTGTTTGATAATGTCAAGTGAGTCATTTTATTAAGCGCCACACAAATGTAATCATGCGGCAGGGCAACGTGAATTTGAGTGTATACAAGTGTTAACACCACTATGGGTTTTAGGTTATTACTGCTGCAGCAAATGTAAATTTGCCTCATTGATGGAGAGTACTCAGCTGAACCAGAAATGTGCAAACCACAAACAAAATAGACTGCTTCATTCCCCCGCCATCTGCATACACATCAGGACACACACACACACAGAGTCACATTTTATATCTCCCATCTGAAACCAGGATTAGAACCATGAATAATGTATTTATGTAAATGTCTGATGGGTATAACTATAAAAGATGAGAGTGATTGAAAAGGCATTTTGTTAGGTTGAGTTACAGCAGCCTGTGAGTTATGGATGTTTTCAGTGCAGGGAGAGATGCAAACAGCGCTGAGTCTAAAAAGAAATGCTGTATTTTTGTAGCAAAGAGGTCACAGTGTCACCTCTACGTCTGAAGAATGCATTAATACAGAACCTGATCTCAGCATTTATGATTCAGTCAGGTTATTAGACCCAGTGGTCAAACTATCACTGACTATGAAGTCGCTGAGGACAGTGACCTCAGCGTTTACCATCTGTGTAATGCATCACTGCTGCCTTTTCTGTCAACTCTGAATTGTTATAAAATGGGCATAAATGTCAACAGACATCTATGATCAGATTATTCACTGATGCGTGTCAACCCTTTTTCTGGGCAGAGAGTACTGCATTATATACAGTATATGTCAAATAAATGTGTGTATTACGATGCAGCTATTTTCCACAGGCAGTTTCAAGATTTGTCATAAGATATTCTTTTTGAATAACAGCTCCGGTTGTCATGCAATACTGTTGTAATCTGTGTAATCCCTGTGATATATGTGCATACCAGGGCAAAGTAATGAGCCAATTCAAGAACAGAAACAAAGGATATGTTCTGAATTATGACTGACAACTGCTGAACTGTACTATTTGAGCAGTGCAGGAAAGGAAATACAGTATTTATGTTTTTCAGGGCTAAGCGCCTGTGCACACATATTAAAGGGAAAAAAACCTCTCTGCATTAATAATTTATTTCATTTTATAAGGCAATTTAGCAGTCACTTGAAGTTGCTATGGTGACAGAGGGGTATTTTGAGACAACTAATGACCTATGCAAAACCCACTCACTGTAAACTTCACTCAAGCTAAATGAGATTGCTTTCTGTGTTGTGTGTGATACATGGCTGAGAACTTAATCCCCACTCTTTGCATGGCCTTTTTCTTCTCAGGACAAATTAAGGTTGTTAATATCAATGTAAAACATCTGTGGGCTGTTTACTGTACAGGGAATATGAGCCAAGTAGCAACCCAGTGTTCTGCACTGTACTTCATAACAGTCTTTTGTTTTGATTGCTAATGCAGAATTCATAACTGGTTAAAGTCACACACAAAAAAAATGCAGCAAGGAAAATGAACACTCATAATATGGTATGAATGTAACTCAATATGTTTCACACTAAATCCTCTTGAATATGTCTTTATTTTTCGGCTTACATCAAAGATTCCACATTGGAAAAGCTTTGAAGACTCACTCTGTTCTGAGGCGAATCATATTTGTCCAATAACTGCTTGGCCTGTTGCAGCTGTTGGGGCTGAGACAGAATGAGTCATGTGTTACCCATTTAAGTTCAATTTCTCCCATTCAAATGCCTGACATATGTGACTCTGCAGGGCTCTGAGCCGAAACAGTATTTTTGAAAAGAGGGGAAAGAACCAAGGCCAGAGCTGTGTGACCATTTAGCCACCTGCTTCACCCGTGACCTGAACTGCTTCAAGAAAGTTTATATTTGGGAAACAATCCACTTGTGTTGTTTCTGACATGGTTTTAAAGCAGGCGCAGCTGCTGTGAAATTAAATGAATAAACAAAGGAGGAATGAATTCAGCAGTTTCTCCTTAAAAGGAGCGCTCTTTTGGAAAATATGAGTTGCATCCACTGAACTGTGGCAACTATGTGACATTGAAAGAAAACATTTTTCATCCTTAAAAATAAATTGACACACACACACACACACAAGACTAATTTTAATGAGATGCCTTTAGTGCAGTTCAGTTTTCACATGGTGCACTGAGCCTTTTGTACATTACCTAAAATGTCAAGTTGGGCTATGAAGGTGTAATTTTAACAGCTCTGGCCTCCCTGGAAGCTGTGGTGTTGAGTGCCACCTGTTGGGATACAACAGAAACAACATGGAGCTCATGTCAAATGAATTGCAATGAGTATTTTATAGCATAGCCCTGTTATTAATCAACCAGTCTTGAGAGAGGTTTAGCTGTTAGTCACAAACTACTTATAAAGGTTGCACTGTAGCTGTTGCCATCTACTTTACAAAATAGGTTGGAAGGGGAAGTTGCAGCTTTAAATAAAATTCTAATTTCTCTATTTCCTCTAAAATTCTGCTGGTGCCTGGTGTGATACATATTGTACTCTTTTAATTCTGTAAACTTTAATTTTGTCATATTTTGAGTATTCTTTTTCCTTGCTGGATTTTTTTTTTCACCAATTATGATTTCTGCGTTATCAATCAAAACAAAACAGTTGTTTGGGCATGCAGCAATTAAACTGTCAGCTGAAACCTAAACAAATGAAAATCTGTGCGGCTTAAAGCAAAATGACTCAACACATCTATTTAACTGCAGTGGAAGCTAAACATGTTTTATGAGGCAATGCGAAACTACATCTGTTTGTGTACCTTTTAAGTTCCATAACTGAAAGAGAAACACAACATTTAGTGGTGTTTTGCTGATCATGAATACAGTGGTACCTGTCAGGTGCTACTATTGACTCCCCAGCATCCCACTTTTGTGTCCAATCACCCCTGAGTTCAGACTATAAACATAAAAGAACATTAAGGACCAGAAAGTTGTTAAAACTGTTTAATATTTTATGCTATATTCAGTTATTATTACAGCAGGCCTAATCAGGACGCCTGCTACTTTCCAAAATGTCAAAACACACTTTAACCTGTGACATGTCATCTAACAGGAATGATTAATGGTTAATGTCTCTTTTAACACACACTAGGAAATGTTTTATGATAGAGTAAATGACTATCATTACCCTCCACAGAGCAGCTTTTCTGCAGCCACGCACAAACTAAGGGCCTTAATTTGATTTAAGTTTTTTTTTTTTTGTAATTGTCTTCTTACTGTGTACTGTTGGTGAATATAACTAGCAACATTTCAAATCCCGATCTCACACCTGAAACAAATTATTGCTCCGTTTTTATTCACGGCAAAGCTTTCTTTGTGCTGACACAGCAAACAGTGCAGCTGTGTAGCTGCGATGATTGAAGCAGCAGCATAGAAGGAATCACTGTTCTGTGATCAGCGAACAGAGCCCCTCGGCCATCTCTGTCATTATCATCTCCACGCTGCCAAGAGCGTGAGAGAGAGAGTCTTGAACAGCACCCTCACACAGAATCACTGGGGTATGATGTTGGATGGCCTTTCTGTTTCAGTCAACAGAGGAGTGTTTGTTTCCCTTTATGAGACTCGCTGTCTCTCACTTTGACAGACTAAGTAGCTGTAGTAAAGAGTAAACGCTCTACTAAAATTAGTTTTATTTCTGTTTCAGTGCCACTTTTATGTTTATATTCTTGACTTCAATAGGAATCAAGAAAACTGCATAAACACGAGGGACATGTTTTACAAAAAGTGAAAAACACAATCCAGTCTTTTGATGCTGAATATAACATCATTCATTTTTCTTGCATGCAGTGTAACTATTTATCTTAC
Source organism: Helostoma temminkii (assembly GCA_900302695.1). Classification (NCBI taxonomy): domain Eukaryota; kingdom Metazoa; phylum Chordata; class Actinopteri; order Anabantiformes; family Helostomatidae; genus Helostoma; species Helostoma temminkii. The sequence continues at coordinate 62,522 of OMLM01002790.1, forward strand.
TTTTTAAGTACTCATTGTGATTTTACATAATTGAGAAACTGACAATTGCAATACACAGTTTGGAACAAAGACAGGAAGAGTCTGTCTCGTTTCCAAGGTCACTGGTCACATTTCCTCTTGCCTGTATTTTCTGGTCAACAGAAATAGAGCCAAGTAGAGCAAGACAACAGTGGGCGATCAACAATATATTAATAGATCAACAATATAATAATACTGCTATTTTGATTTGAGAATCAGCAACACTGTCAACATGATCACACATACCTCACTGAGGATTTTCAGAGCACTACCACCTGACAATCCACTAAAACGAGGCTCATTCC